>VUQH01003498.1:0-12683 GCA_015106775.1 Etroplus canarensis
ACAGCCCCACAACATGATGCTGCCACCCCCATACTTCACAGTTGGGATGGTGTTCCCAGGTTTACAAGCTTCCCCCTTTTTCCTCCACATGTAATGATAGTCATTATGGTCAAACTGTTCTGCTTTAGTTTCATCAGACCATAGGACATGTCTCCAGAAATTAGGGTCATTGTCCCTGTGTGCATTTGAAAACTGTAATCTGGCTTTTTTATGTGGCTTTAGGAGTAAAGGCTTCTTCCTGGCTGAGTGGCCTTTTAGCCCATGTCGGTACAGGACTCATTTGACTGTGGATAATGACACACTCTTACCAGCATCAGCCATCATCTTCACAAGGTCTTTAGCTTTGGTTCTGGAGTTGATTTGACACATTTCAGACCAAAATACATTCATCTCTGGGACACAGAAGCTGTCTCCTTCCTGCCTGGACATTCCCATGTTGTTTATACTTGCGGATAATTGTTTGAACAGATGAACATGGCACCTTCAAACATCTGGAAATTGCACCCAAGGATGAACCAGACTTGTGGAGCTCCACAATTCTCTTCCTGATATCTTGGCTGATTTCTTTTGATTTTCCCATGTCAGTCAAGGAAGTAGTGGGTTTGAATGTGGCCTTAAAATACATGCACAGGTGTGCCTCCAGTTAACTCAAATGTTGTCAAATAACCAGAAGCTTCCAAAGCCATGTCATCATCATTAGGGCTTTCCCACATTGTTTAAAGTCATAGTATTTTTTGTGTATGTAAACTTCTGACTTCAAAGGAATTAATAAAAATCTCTAAAATATTCTCTCTCTCATTATTGCAGCATTTGGCAAATAGGATTGCCAAAATTATTTCTAACTGACCTAAAACAGGAGAAGTTTAGTCTGATTTAATTCCAGACAGTGAGAAAAAAATATTTGTGTCTTTTTAGACAGTGTATGTAAACTTCTGGTTTCAACTGTATGAATGCCACACCTTACATATTTTTATTTGTAAAAAATTTTGAAAACCATCAATAATTTTCCTTCCACTTCAAAATTATGCACTACTTTCTGTTGGTCTATCACATAAAATCCCAATAAAATACATTCATGTTTGTGGTTTTCACATTTTGTTACGTCACAAAGTTCATAGGGTATGAATTCTTTTGCAGGGTACTGTAAGAGCAGCGGGGGGAAAATCAATACAGTATGATATTGTGATATTTTGTGTGGCAATATTGTATTGATCCAGGTATACCAAATATCATTATCATTTTATAAAAATTGCAAATACAGATTAAACTTTTTTTCAGTCTACCTTTTTAATCAACATGTATTTTCAAATTCTTCTGTTGCTGAAGGGGCTGAAAAGTCTGGTTTACAAGCTGCTTCTTGCAGGCATTTTATGATATCTGAGTTTCTGAGTACAATGCTATAAACATCTCCATGTTCCTGTTTCACAGCTACTGTTTGTTTTGTCTGGCATGCTTCATTTCAGACATTCATTCCATTCTTATCTTGTTTGGAATTTATTTTTCTAGTTCTCCCATAAAATGACATGCAAGAACTGTAAATTATAAAGTACACTTTATTATCCACATTTGGTTGCCTGGAAGTCACCCGATTATCTAAAAAAACTCTCAGGTTTAATGTAAATATTTCAAATCTAAAATATTTAAGGAGTAGTATTCATCAAATCTGAACTGGATAAAACAATCTGATACACATCATCACAAAACAGTGTATTATATTTATAAACCAAACTTTGAGGTCTCTGAATAATTGAAAACAAGTTACTGCAGCTTTGTTTTCCTGTGAGTTTACAGTTAACCAGCCCTTTACTCTTTCAGTTCACTGTGATATATACATCGTTTTGTCAAACATAAAAAAGTGCCTATAAATTCTCAAGGAGTGCCAAAATTCCAGTTATTCATAAAAACTCCTATGCCTGAGTCTTTCACACAAGGTCCCTTTTGGTAAGTTAATGTAAACAAAATGTCAGCAGACACCATGAATAAATATGTAGCTTGAAGTGAGGCAGAGGTACTGAGAAATCAGTGCAATTAACTTTCTGTTTCTGCTGCTTGCTTCATGGCACGTCTGGAGTAAGCATAATTTTTATTGCTGTTTTCCTGCTTCCAAAGTGCGTGAGGGCCAGTGGCATCCACAGCGAGGTCCATAACCCCATCTGGCACCAGCCACTGCAGGAGCAACAGGAAGAGGAAGTCCAGCACAGCTACGAATGCAAAGATAGAGCCAGCCACTGGGCCACAGTGAGCCCTCAGCTTTCGTAACCGTCTGTCCAGGGGAAGAACCTCCTCTTCAGCCACTCTGTCATACACCTGAGAGTGAATGAAACACAATGATGAGAGGCTACAAAAAAATGTATCATCTATCTTAGTCAGGAGCACCTTAATATGATTTTAACATCTAAGTTTACAAAGTGCAGCAGTAAAACAATATGAAAGATCATAACCGAGACACCTATTGAGAAAGAATTGGCAAATTTGATGATTACTGCTGATTGGGTTTTTTTATTTTTTTAGGAATTTTAAGAACTGAAATCTACTTTTTTGTTTCTCTGGTTAATAAAAATGCTGAAGTGAAAACCAAAGAACGTAAGATGGCAGATGTGCTTTAATAAAGGTAAAAAAATAGAAAATTCTCCTTTGGAATGGTCTTTATTGTCATTTGAGGATCAGTTTGAGAGTTTATGAGATACCCCTGAAAACTCCTTGAAGCCCCTTGTTGCTGATGGACAACAGATCTTGTACTTAAGTTTTAAAGTGGAGACAACAAAACTACAGCTCTCAGGTGTAGCTGTCTGATGAGACTGAAGAGTAAAAGCTCAAAAACTGAGAGCTCAGACAAGGGTGTTTGTGAGCAGCGGTTCAGGTGCTCTATTCCTGTTTGAGAGGATATCTGATAGAGAGAGAGGGGTACACTGCTATAAAAAATAAAAATCAATTAATGTATAGGCAGCACGCTTCCCTAAAGCATAGATTTGATCAACCATTTTGTTTGATGATGATGATAATGAAAAAATAAGCTTGTGTTTAATTAGGCCCCTGGATTGTCAGAAGCCTAAGTAGATCACTGATTTTCGCCATATGTGTGTAAAGCACATCTGACTATTATGAGAAATCACGTGTTCTGAGAAAATCAGATAACATGTTTACATGTTTACCCTTTTGTAACCTGGACAACTTATCTTTTTCATTCATCAGACGAGTAATCTGATTGCCTGTACTGCACATCAGGAACTCCAGTAACCACTGACCATTTTCACTATTTCAAAAGCAAGTCTGTCTTTACTTTCACACACTGCTTCAGCAACTTGTGATCGATGGGAAAATAAATGCTAACACAAGCAGTTACATTCACATGATCCAGTGGAAGTGTTTTGGTGAACCCACTTTTTCAGTCCTCTCGGCAACATTTCTCCAAGTGTAAAGGTTTTGCACACGTGCATGGACAGAAGCAGGCGAGGCAGTGGTGCCCAATCGCTGCCGGGCGATGACAGCTTCCAGACCATCACACAATGACCGGACAGTGGGTTCACACAGGGTAATCAGATCCTTAGGTAACACTTCAGGAATTCCCCCCACACGAGTGCTAACCACCTAAGCAAAAAGAGAGAAAAAAAATGCTGATATTTTACACAAACAGGTGCACGCAGCCTTAATTAATGAAACCAAAATGTAATACCCATTTTAATGTATTAAATATATCATAGTCTAATTATTAGGATAATGTAGTCATGGATGAAGTGACAAAGGCCTCTTACTCCATAACCAACATCCAGCACCACAGCAGGTTATGATCAAATAAAAAGTAAGATCTGCTGTACCTGAAACAGGCTGATGTCAGGGTGTATTGACAGTTCTGACAGTAAACTTCCACATCATTACAGAAAGGTGAGAATTTCAGCTAATTTGGGTTATGCAAACTTTAGATGCACAGATTAGGAGTCTGGCAAAAGAAATGTAAACAGTCGTGTGAAAAAGAAAACAGACCCTCTTTCATTTCTGAGGCTTTACATCAGGACATCATAAACCTGTTGCGTTTACAGGTATATAAACACAACCTCATATGAAGAACAACACATAACACAGTACACTTTCATTATTTCTTTCCTAAAAACTAAGCCAAAAGGCAGAAGCAGTGTGTCAAAAATTAAGTCCAGCCTTACTTCTTCAAGAAGGATAAAAGCAGCCAGGTGCTGCTAATCAAACGGACTTAATCATCAGCCAGTGGGATCGCTTTAATAAAAGCAGAATTTTTGGCAGTTTGCTGGTCTGAAGCCAAAGAGAGAAGACATCAGCAATGATCTTAGAGAAGCAATTATTGCTGACCATCAATCTAGGAAGGATTATGAGACCACTTTCAAACGACGTGAAATCCATCCTTCTGTGGAAAGAAAAATATTCATTAGTGGAAAACATTCAAGACAGCTGCCAATCTTGCCAGGAGGGAATGTCCAAGAAAATTCAAGCCAAGGTCATACTTTGCAGTATTCAGAGAAAATGGAAAAACCCAAAACGATACGTCTCAGACTCTACATGCTTCGGTTAGCATGTTAAATGTTAACGACAGTACAATTACAAACCAACTGAACAAGTATGGCTTGTTTGGAAAAGTTTCCAGGAAACAGCCTCCTTTCTCTAGACAGGACATGGCACCACAGCATCTGAACAAGCCATAAGACTTGTGGATCAAAATACTTTAGACAGATGGAACCAAAATGGAGATGACTGGCCATAATGCACTGTGTTATGTTTGGTGCAAACCAAACAGCATATCAGCACAAACACCTCATACCAACTGTCAAGCACATTGATGGAGGGGTGATGATTTGGGCTTGTTTTGCAGCCACTAGACCTGGGTGCCTTGCATTCATAGAGCCCATTAGGAACTCCTCTGTACAGCAGAGTTAAATGTGAGACCATCTGTCTGACAGCTAAAGCTTGGCTGACATTGGGTCATGCAACAGGACTATGATTCCAAGCGTACCAAAAAATCTACAGCAGAATTGCTGAAAAAGAAAACAATGAAGATGCTGCAATAACCCAGTTAAAGTGTAAACCTCAACCTGATTGAAATGCTGTGGTGAGACCTTAAGAGAGCTGTGATTTTTCATTATGACATGTAAAACCTTAGAACTGAAAGAGGGTTTACTTTCTTTTTCAGATAACTGTAAGAGCAATCAACAAAAGTAACCAAGAGTTTTCCAAATAAACTCCATTTTAGCAGCATATGTAAAAGCAGTTGAAAAAAATTCTTTAGAAAATAAGTTACAGTAATGAGGTATGCACACTCTTAGGCTCCAGTTATTAATGTATTTCTTTTTAAAAGCATCTCTTATTGATGGCAAAGCAACGCTGAAACCGGCCTGGTACCTGCTACCTGGTTTCATATTATTGAACAGTGTACGAATGACAGCAGACCTGCAGTCCACAGCTGGCTCCTTCCACAATGGCCATACAGAATGCTTCAGTCAGTGACGTGTTGAGGAAGATATGACCCTGAACCAAAACTCCACGCACATCTTTATGCTCCAGAGCACCCAGCAGACGCACCCTGCACAGATTAAGATACAGTGATACAACCTTTACCCACAAAGCCAGTATTTGGCCGTCAGGGTTACTTCAGGAGACACTAATAAAGAATAACTGCCAATCTACAGTCATTTCCAGTTATTGTAATGTATAGCTATACAGTAAACACAAATTAGTTAACTTCCAGTTAATGAAATTCTATAAAGATATTGGTTCTTTGGTGACAACAGAAAGTGCTTCATTATGACTATTTTTCTGATTTGACACTATATATAGAAAACTGAATTAGAATATCTATGCTGTAGTACTGGCACGGTTTAATATACTGATAGTTAGACATGTTTTTACACAGATTGTATCCTAAAAGTTGTTGAAGTGTATAATCTCAGGAAACAAGCTCATACTGCAGTACCTGTCATGTAGTTGGTATTTCTCTCTCACTTCCTCTAAGACAATTCTCTTTGGTCCCTCTCCACCAATTAGGAAATGGAGATCAGGATGTCTGAGGCAAAGCTCTGGAATTATTCCACCAAGAAGATCAATTCCTGAACAGAGAGAGAGAAAATGAAGAGTTTTTGATAGCTTTTTAAGGCTCGTGTGTATATAGATAGGAGTTGAAAAGGTTTTATATATAAAGGTAAAAATGTAACATTATCAAATATTTATGAAGATTTCTTTGAAATTGGAGCTGCATGTGACATTTTCCATTTACAAAATATCATCCTGTCAGTGGTCCCTATTATTTAATCTTTTCTAACTGTACCTTTGTTTTATCGGAAAGTCCCACTGAGATAAAAATCTGTTTAACAAAGGTAACCAGACCAAGACGGCTGCCCCACAATCTAGCAATATATCAAAATGCAACATAAACAACATTTTACAGAAAAATCCACAACAAAAAAGACAGTCCCCTCTAAGGATTCACATGCCTTTTTTTAACTACATCGTTTATAAAGCCTTTGAACATTCCATGCTCATAGAACAAACGCCAGTTTTTCCACTGACAGACCCCCCACACACAGACATACGCGATGCAAACGGGCTGAAATGGATCCTCATCAAAAAAGTTTTCTTCTTACAGTTACATTACAATACAAATGTAAGTCCTTCATCAAACTATCTGCATGCATAGCTTAAAGGTGATGAAAATCAATGTTTTTAGCTGATCCCATGTACCCCCAATTTATTTTACGCAGTAACAACTCAACTTAGGAAGAAGGTCTAATAAAAACATCTGTAATCAGGACAAGCTCCTTGTTTCATCTTCCACCATAATATAAAATTTGGCAGTTTTTCCATAAGCTTTGCAGCAGGCTGACATTATCCTTTCTATTTCTAGGAGAGTGACTTGCAGTATGCAGAGGCAGTCTATAAAGGCACAGGGTGTCTTCCACTACATTAACTTTAATGCTTTACCTACTTATTATTTCATTTTATATATATATATGTATATATATATATACACACATATAATATAAAATTTGCTTATATATAAGATAGTACATAATAAAAGTAATTAACTCAACTGGTAATTAAATTAGCTTTTTTGTAGGCCAGTAAAAAGCTTATCTACTGGCTTGACTGCTTAGCTCGGATTCTAGTGGGGATTTTTATCTTAAAAAATTGGCTGCACAGATCAGAATGTAAAAGAAGCTATATGAAGTGTGAAAAACTTGTTGCAAGATGAGGGCCTGGAAAAAACCTGTGACCTATTCACCATCGCATCTTGCTTTTACCAGTACAGCCAACAGTGACAAGCAGAAATGTCTCATACAGTGTCTAAAACAACTTCTCAGTACCTTTGCGATAGACAAGACGGCTGATGACAACAATTGTGATCCTGTCATCTTGGCGCTGGGAGGGGTCAGGGGTGAAGTCTGTAGGGTCGATGGCGTTGGGAATAACGGACACTATCTCTGGGTTGAGTGTGGCACGGAGAACTGTGTTCTCCTTACTGGTGTATGACACACACACTATGTGGTTGGTGTCACACAGTGACACAGTTAGAAGCTTGTTGGTCAGGACAGAACTGACGTCAGCAAAGCCAAAGAGCGAGTGGTCGGTGAACACCTGTAAATTAGAACACTTTTCAGCAAATTCAATGAAACATCATGTTATAAATATGTCAAATGATTTTGAGTCACGTACTGTGTTAAGGCCCATGGTCTTAGCGTGAAACAGTGCATCATGGGCCATGGCAGAAAAGGAGCTGTGTGCGTGCACCACGGTGATGCGCTCCCTGACAAACACACAGCGCAGCAGTGGGAGACTGTGGAAGCAGGTGGTGGCTGTGGACTGGTTGTACATCACCTGCAGGGGCAGGTAGTAGACTTTCAAGCCATTGGTCAGGTACCGAACGCCCTTCCTCCTACCGTAGGCGTGAGTAACAATTACCACCTTGTGTCCCTTTTCAATCAGACACTGGGAGAGCTGGTAAATGTGACTTTCTACACCTCCCATATTTGGATAGAAAAAGTCAGACACCATGCAGATGTTGTGCTTCTTGCTGTGGACCCTGACAGCCTCTGCAGGAACTCCAGAGTCTCTCTGAGATGAAGGGTTATTTACAGCTGCCACTTTCCTGCGTTGACCCATGGTAGGTTTTTTTGTGTGACTGTGCACACGATCAGTGCTGAAAAAAAAAATTAATCCATTAGAAAACAGATTAACGTAGATTACAGCGGTGGGGAAAATCGGTACAGTATCGTATCGCGATATTTTGCATGGCAATATTGTATCAATACAAACATGCCAAATATCAATATTCTATCAATAAAATTGCAAAAACAAACTGAAAGTTATCATACTAAAATAATAAACTATTTTTTTTTTCAGTTCACCTACGTTACCTACATATATTTTCAAATTCTTCTGTTGCTGAAGGGGCTGCAAAACTTTTACATGATATTTGAGTTTCTGAGTACAATGGTATAAAAATCCCCATTCTCCTGTTTCACAACCACTATTTGTTTTCTGCAGAACTTTTGTTGTACAAGCTACACTGTTTAAAACACATGTAATGGTAGAGAATACCACACGTTTGCATTCAGTTAATCTGCACAAACTGTAAAAAAACAATTTTTTGTCATTGCTAACAGGTTTTAATGACAGTGCTGGTCAGTGTATCTGCTTGACAATGCAATTTTTTTCAGCAATAAAAATGACTGAAGTGAGAGGAACAGACTGAGAAATGTATCTTATTAAATAAAACAGATACTGACAAAGTTTACCTTTGGGGACACTATTTTCCGTTGAAAAAAGGTGATAAATTACAATGTATCACAGTATATTTTAAAGCTATACTTAGCGTATCACAAAATGTTTAAAATTACAATAATTTCTTATCACAAGTTAAATATTGTGATAATATCGTATCGTGGGATCTCTGGCGATTGCCACCTCTAACAGATTACTGGAGGCAACAGGTGATTTATTAAGTTAATCATAAGTTAATCAAGTACATGGATATGAAATTTAGATCCGCAGCGATTAGTTGAACAGTAAAAAAACAAAAAAGAAAACATAATTTATTAACAAGAAATGCAAAGTGTGCCTAGTTTACAATTCTTATGTGGTCTGTCCAGGGCAGGGGTCTCAAACCTGCAGCTCTAGAGCTACATGCAGCTCTTTTGCCTATCTCTAGTGGCTCCCTGTGGCTTTGACAAAAATTAGAAGAATATGTTCGTTTTCACTGCCAGAACTGTAGGCTCACCAGCATGCTTGATCTGTACCAAGAAAGCACCAAAAAAAGTCATTTGAAAAGCCATCACAAGCACATTGCATCTGCTGAAAAGTATAAAAGATATACGTGCTGCACATGCCAAGAGATATTCCTTCACAATTTTTCCATTTTGTTTATCAAAAAATAATTCAAAAATTAAACTATTATGCTATAATGTTATTACCATGAGGAAAATGCAAAGTTAAAGTACCAAACAATCATAGACAGTCACTGCAGAGTGTTCATGTGGTAAAAGATTTTAAAGATTTCTATCTATTAGTAATGCCAATGCACTGATTTATACTTAAAGGGCTGCCATTTCCACTTTCAGACTCAAATGTGGTTTGCAGCTCCATAAAGAATTTTTTGGTCAAAATTGTTATTAAAAAATGGCTCTTTTGAAAGTAAATGCTGCTGACTCCTGCTGCAGGGTGTACCCTTGCCTCTTGCCCAATGACAGCTGGGACAGGTTCCAGTCTCCTGCAAATTTGAACTGAATAAGTGGTTAAGGAGATGGATGGATGGACAGATGGACAGATGTATAGATGGGTCTATCTTGAGCATTTTACCCCCTGGGGATTAAAAAAGTATTCTCATTTCTGATCTTCGGTTTTCAGAGTATTGGAGATAAGTCTACAGTATATTTTGACCAACCATTTATTTGTTTACTCTAGTAAATATCACAAAATCAAGTCTCAAGCCCAAAGTGATATTAAAAGACAAAACTGAAACTAGGATAAGTATTTAAAATGATTTCTGTAATGTTTCATGATGACCCTATCAGTCGAGCAGTAAAGCTGTTCTTTATGCTACCAGCATTGCAGTAACTTCACTTGTTCAGAGTTTACCCTGTTCTCTTTGCACCGTGGAAGTAGGTGAACTTGTGCCTGAAATCTCAGCTCTTCTCCTCCTGTCCCAAAATATGTTTGTACTCTTTGTAAACGGATTGGCCAAAACATTAGGAACACACAAATCTCAGTAATTACCACATATGAACACCTCTGTAACGGTGTCAAAAACAATGAGCAATATAGGCAGGATTTGTCGTTGAGCTGTTTATTTTATTTGACATTTGAGAAGCTCCAAAAAGAAATATTTGGCCTTTAAACTCAAACTGTGGATGAATCTTTTCAGCACAGTTTGATGCACGGGGTTTGAACCTATGCCATCACGTTTGTACTGTACACTGGAATCGATATCTGGACATAAACATCCCCGAGCTATGAAAACTGTGATGAACGAAGGTTTAATTCCTCCTCCGTCTTGAATTTTGGCTCATCAGCAGAAATCCAGCACAGACACTGCTGTAGATTTGCTGCTGTGAAGCAGCCGCCTCTTCTAAGCTTTAAGGTTTACGCTTCTTCACACTATAAACTAACATCAGCGTCGTTCGTGTTTAACAGCTGTTTTGCAGCGGACCGTTTCCACAGTCCAAACCGCCTTACCGTGGGCAAAACGTCAGTGTTGTTCCAGGTGTAGGTTCATTTCGCAAGGCTAGCCCTGAGCTAATAGTTAGCCGTCTGTGTTGCTTCCTGATTTAGTACGTCACACGCAATGACGACATATGAGCTGACGTCTGCTGAGAGCAGAGACCTCTTTCGTAAGGAAAAATGACTTTTTAAGCTTCCCAGCTCTTTTATTCCTCCTCCTTCAGAAATATCTTTTAGAAAGGAATAAAAAAAAAACAAATAGATTATTACATTCTGCCTTTGAATACTGTTAAATAGTGTTCAGGCTGCTTTTTAAGGGAATTTTAAATGTACTTTTTACTTACACACTTTCATTCTAAATACACTGGTACTTACATAGTAGGGGTTGTGGAAAGAATTAATTTCTCCGTGGCAATATTGTGCCAATACAGGCATACCAAATATCAATATCCTATTATAAAAATCGAAAGTACAAATTGAACATTTTAGTAAAAAAATGTATAAAAAAATCCATCCACCTGCATAATCTTCATATATTTTCAGATTCTTCAGTTGCTGAAGGGGCTGTAGAACTTTTATTGTACAGGCTATGCTGTTCAAAATACATAGAATGTATATTAGCTGAAAATTTTGCATATCTTGGTATGGTGTACAGTGTTCTTAAGCAAGCCTTAAAAACGATCTGCAGCAGATGAACAGTATCTGAAAGTCACGTCCTTGAGAAATAGAAAAAATCCAGCAAAGCCCTAACACAGGACCTGAGAGGTGCATCTGGCCCTTCAGCTGATCCATCTGCTGTTCACTGAAGCGTCATCAGAAATGGTCTCAGTGGAAGGGTGGCTGTCAAGAAGCCATTCTTAAGGAAGGGAAACAGTGAGAGAAGGCTGAGGCATGCTAAATTACAAAAGAGGTCTTACGCAGTGAAGAATGGACCTCAACATTACTGAAGCAGTGTGGGATCATTCTGTTAGTGAACAGAACAAAAGGCAGCCAACATACAAAGAAAAGCTTTGGAACGTCCTTCAGGAAGCCTGAAAACCACTTAAATAAATAACTAGTAAGCTTGCCTTAGAGAGTTCAGGCTGTGTTGAAGAATAAAAGTGGTCACACCTAATATTGACTTCATGGTTGTTAGAACTGTAAACTGTACAGTGGTTTTTTTTCCTGATTTACTGTATTTCCATTTATGTTTGCACAACAGCTACCCCCAGTTTCCCCAGCAAAATATAAAGAAATGAATGATATCTAAAGACTTTTGCACAGCGCTGCAGTTACGGAAGGGTCTTTGTTACCTTAGTTAACAGAAATTTAAGTATTTTTCCACCAGTTTTGGCCAAATAATAAGAAAAACATTTTTTAAGCTTAAGTAAATGTAACCCCACTATAAAAATAAACTGATTAAAAAAAAAACTTTTAATAACATTCCTAGGGATTTTTCTTTGTTGGAATCCCAATGTCTTATTGGTGCACACTAACTTTTTTTGATATGCAGGAAAAATACTGAATAAATTATAAATAGTGTTGGTGGGGTAAAAAACTGATACAGTATCATATACAGGATTTAATGACGGTGCTGGTCAGTGTGTCTGCTTGACAATCCCGTTTTTTCAGCAACAAAAATAACTGAAGTTAGAGGAACAGACTGAGAACTTTATCTTTTCGGATAAAACACACATCGACAAAGTTTACTGTACCTTTGGGGGCACAATTTGCTGTTGCAAAAAGGTGATAAATTGCGTTGTATCACAGTGTGTGTATATATATATATATATATATATATGTTTATTGTCTTTTTCAAAATTATTTCACAAACACATAACATATACACATACATACATATACCCACTACACACACAGACTGCATACCCTTGCATCATAAAAAATAAAAAATAGAAAAAATAAAATAAATTAAGAAAAAACAAAAAAAATAGATAAATAAATAAATAAATAAAAATAATAAATTAAAAAAAGGGGGGGGTAGTCACATTCTTAATACAACCATTCTGAAG
>VUQH01003499.1:0-13003 GCA_015106775.1 Etroplus canarensis
CCTTCCTTCGCTCCATCATATCAGCCAGCTCTCTCCCTTTACTAGTCATAGTCCCTACATTTAAAGTCCCTACTCTCACCTCCACCCTCCTTCCTTTCCTTCTCTCTCTCTGCCTCATAACACGCTTTCCCCCTCTCCCCCTCCTTGGTCTTCAGCCAACAGTAGCATGGTTTCCACCGGCACCCTGTTGGCTAACGGCACCGGAGGCGGTCGTTGTTAACCCGGGCCGCGACCGATCCGGTATGGAAGTCGTGTTATGAATCCGCATATTTGATTTGGCACAGTTTTTACGCCGGATGCCCTTCCTGACGCAACCCTCACCATTTACCCGGGCTTGGGACCGGCACTAGGACTGCACTGGCTTGTGGGCCCCTGTGGCTGGTTTATATCTTTCCATTTAGAGTAAACTAGACAATAAAGAAGGTTATGCTTTGACATGGTTACCATGTGATTGACAAGTTGTAATTCTGAGTGAGCAGTATATGAGCATGAAACTTAAGAATGTCCTAGAAATCGTAGGTGGTTTAGTTGAATTGTATGTAATGCATGGTATGGCAAGAGGCAGATCCTGAAGTGGAGAGTTGGAAGATGCTGAGATTTTCATTAGAAGTGACAGAACAGACACAGTTCAGGTTAAGTGGTTTGGAGAGAGGCAGGGTTTGAACTTGTACAGCGGAGGGATAGTGGATATACTGGACATATGATGTTAAAGATGGACCTGCCAGGCAAGAGGAAAAGAGGAAGACCACAGAGAAGGTTCATGGTGGTAGTAAAGGAGGATATACAGAGGTGCTCGATGTAAATGCAGCTAATTTTACCTTTACAGAAAAACTGACAGCACTCTCAAAGGGTAGCAGTGAACCTACAAAAGTTTGACAGAGGCTAGGGGGTAGGGGATTGGTCAGAATCCAAGATATCCTGACTTCTTAGTGTTGAAAGTACAAGCTTATATTTTTCTTATACATCTTTTGTCATACAGCTCCCAGTTGTTTTTAGATGGATTTTTTAATGGGAAAAGTGTTGCAGTTCCCCTTTAACCTCCTAATACCCAAGGTTTTGATTGTGATGCATGGGGTACAACAAGTTTGTGTTAAGCAGTGTGAAGCATTAGGTGCAGAAAAGCTAAATTTAATATCCCTGTATGTGGACAGAGGGTCTCAGGAGGTTAAGATTGAGAGTCAGTAATCACAAACACCCAAATCCACTGCCATGCCTGGAGAGATGCTCAAAGCTGATTATTTTTAGTGAGTTATTAACATGCTGCATCCTTTTGTGCATTTTTGTGCTCATGTGTGGTTACAGGAGGAACCTGCCGGGGGACAGGCAGAAAGCCCTGGACATCATGCTGCCCCTGGTGGAGGGCGAGGAGCAGGTAGCCTCTGACATCTACTGCCTGGTGGGACGGATCTATAAGGACATGTTCCTGGAGTCTCACTTTACCGACGCGCAGAGCAGAGACAGCGGCACAGTCTGGTGAGAGAGCGGGGCAGGATGTCAGTGTGTTTGTGACATTTCTGCTGAAACAAACAGACTCTGAGTCACAAATAAATACAGTTTCTAAGGGCAGGATGCATGAAAAGTATGGTGACTCACTGAATCACAGCATGAAGAGTTTACCATGAATGATGCCAGTCGGTACAGGATTTCATAATAGCCGTTATCATGAACGTGAAACCCTTTGTTGGTAATGAGAATAAAGTCTGCAAATAAAAGCTCATTATAGCAATGTGGCCTGCAAAATGGTATTTATGGTTGCACGACTACACCTCAAAGCAAATATCAGAACAATAAAAGGAGGATCCACGCCTGTCAACGAAGACTAGAGGGGGCATGTTTAACATGCCAAGATGAATTCAGATAAGCAGTAATAATAATTTGAGAAGCTAAGTGGTATATGCAGGTTAGGTTGTGCATCTGTGCTGCCTGGCTTCAGCGGTGCAGGGTTGTGGCGGTGACAGGAAGTGGTGAAATATCATTTATATTGAATTTTAGATATTAATACAGGTTAACATCGTTTAAAGCCATGGTTTAAGACTTGTGGCAACACACACCTTTTCTGTTTAAAGATGCTGCATCACTCCCTTATATCAGTGTGCCCATAGTGTAGTGGTTTACACATTTTTTCCTCACAAACGAAAAGTCCCTGGTACGATTCCAGGTGGGGGCACAAGTTCCTTAACCATAGAGGGTTGCATCAGGACGGGCAGCCGGCGTAAAATCTCTGCCAAATTACTAATGTGGATTAATCAGTTGTGGCACCCCACTGAGGTGAATACAAGGGAGCAGCTGAGGGTGCATTTTATCACATCCGCCAGAGAATGATGAGCTTTTTCAACTCTGTAAAGTTAAGCTACTTTGGGTTAAGGTCAGACTATTGCAACTCCATCCATCCATCAAGGGAGACCCCAAGGCATGACCAAACCTGATTTAAATTTGGCCAGTTTCACCTCCAAGGCTATCTGTTGTGTGCACCTCTGCATAAATTCCAGGGCAGCTGCCATTTTAAGATTGCTTTATGCAATTTTACTATGAACCTCTAACATCAAGCTGAAACCAACTTGGTTTCATGTGGAGATGAAGCTTTTTTTACCTGACACCAAGCAGCACTTCTCAGTGGTAGAGTCCACAGTGTCCAAGGCTGAAGGTGGTGCATCAGGTCAGACGCACAACAAAGGGTTTTTTTTTTTTGGACACATGTGGGATTATTCATCATAAATTCATCCCCTTGTGTCCAGCTGTCAGAGTGGACTACAGAGACATCTAAAGGAGAATTTTCAGCACAAATAACCTCAGCTGTTGTGCTCGTGGCTGTGGTCTCTGCACAATGAGGAGGAGTTTTTGGCCACACAAATACAATCTTTGCTCGCCACCCACCCAGCTCAAAAGATTTACTTGCAACGTCACTCGCCTCCTCAGAATGAAAATCAGGTTGAAGGATTTCAGTCTTGATGTGGTGGAGGAGATGTAGTATGCAAGTTGTAAGGACAGGACTAAAAGATATCTTCATATCTTCACACACATCAGGACTTCCAGGAAGCAATCTAAAAATAGCAGCTGTACTGGAAGCTGCCCAGAGGTTCACAAGGAGACCACTTTAAAGGGAGATCAGACAAGTTAAAATCGGCTATGGTTTATGCTTTTTATGGGCACAGAACTTTTTGATTGCACCTGATATTAGAAGTTTCAGAAATACAGGATGCCTTGTGTTTTTTCATATATGTTTACTTGCAGGGATCTTTTGGATATAAATATGATAGAAATGGATGTTTACAGTGTGAGTAATGCCAACCAAAAACCAGCCAAATCAGCTTGCTGCTAATAAGTCAGCACAGAGGAGGATGCATGTGGAGGGTTTCCAGCAGCTTATTGAATCTTAACTCTCAAGTTTGCCATCTCTGAATGAGCATGGTTTTCATGTGAGCGCACAAAAGCTAACATTAGCTGATGGAAGTTGGCTTATTAAGAACACAAGGCTGCTGATTGTCTTCGTCTGGAAATTGCTTTTAAGATTTCATATCTTTGTTGACTGCTTAGATAATCAAGCTCCCATCTGGCTGTTATTTTCAATTCCATGTCACAACTTGGCACAGGCCTCTAATAACGCTCACTCCCCTCCCCTCCACTGAGCAGATTGCTCATTAAATAAATTAAATTTCTTGTTTTGTGGGGGTGCTCACAGTTGCTGTTTGCTGTTCTGTGGCCCCCAACTCAATATGGCTATAATTGTTTTTTTTCTATCTTGAAGTGTCTCAAAAAGCCGGGGGAGCCCTGGGAAGTCATCCATTATCTCAGTGATGCTTGGGATTTGGAATGACGCATTTCTTGGAAGAAAACTGTTTATCTGAGTCATTTTTCTTCTCCTGTCAGGTTTAAAAAGGGGTTTGAGTCAGAGCCAACACTACACTCTGGTATCAACTATGCCGTTCTTCTGCTGGCGGCTGGACACCAGTTTGACACATCTTTTGAGCTCCGCAAAGTGGGTGAGTGGACGCTAGATATTTTGGGTACATGACCTAAATATGCTGTTTTTCATTTTATTACACTAAGCCTTCTGACTAACCACTGAGCAATTAAGCTGTAATCAGTCATTTCTCTCTAAGAGTCAGAAAATTCATAGGATGATTGGTATCCATACATGGAAATATGGGTGAGTTAAAGCCACACCAATAAATGACTTATACTTATGGAAAGAAATGGTGTCATTTAAGAGGTGTCACCCACAGAGACTTATCTCCTGACTCTGCAGTTCCCCTCAGAGCTACAGTGCATTATATCATCTTTCAGTGCATTGTTTTGGTTGTAAGCTTGGTGTCAATTAACCCCATTCAGAGCAGCATCTGTTTTAGTGGAAAACCTCTAATAAACCCACACATGCACCCAGCAACAGCTGTGCAAAGTGTCAGGGAACACAGTGGAGCATTTAACAGCTAAAGAACCAGCTATTTTTTTGGAGTTGGTCAGGCCCATAACAGATCCAATAGGGAGTGAGAAAAATTCATCCAAGTGGCAAGAAACACAGCTCCAAAAGAGAGATAATTTTACTATGTGTCTGTTTAGTGTGTAACTAGTGTTTGCTAATACATTCAGCGTTTCAACTGTTGGACAATGAATGGTGATAATATGGTTAACAGATTTTTCTTAACCAAAAATCTGGAACAAAGTCCAAAATTCACTTTCCTTTTAGCTGTGTTTTTATCTCCAACAAGTCAAGAGGGAGATACGTGGCTTTTTAGCTGCTTAATGTTTGCCAAATAGTCTTTAACTATATGGATATAAATATTGGGCCACCTACACATTAAACCTATAAGAGCTTTTACTGACATTCCATTGTAAATCCATAGGCATTATTATAGAGTTGGTATCCTCTTTGCAACTATAACTGCTTCCACTCTTCTGGGAAAGGTTTCAACAAACATGTGGAGTGTTTCTTTGGGAATTTTTGCCAATTTATCCAGAAGAGTATTTGTGAGGTCTGACACTGATGTGGGACAGCCTGGCTTGGAATTATACAATTTTTCCCCCTGGGTTTATCAAAGTATTCCAATTATGATTCTCAATCTCCATTCTAGTTCACCCCAAAGGTGTTCAGTGGGCTTGAGGCTCTGAGCAGGGCCTGTCAAGTTCTTCCACGCCAATCAGAATCAGAATCAGAATACTTTATTAATCCCAGGGGGGAAATTGTATCTAAAACTCATCCAACCATCCTTTTATGGACCTTGCTTTGTGCACCGGGAATACAGTCATGCTAGAACAGAAAAGGGCCTTTCCCAAACTTTTCCCACAAATTTGGGAGCATAAAATTGTCTAAAACATCTTGGTAAGCTAAGGCATTAAGATTTCCCTTCAGTGATTCTAATGGGCCCAGGCCATCCTCCACCAAACTTTACCACTGGCACGGTGCAGTCGGGCAGGTAAATTTCTCCTGGCATTCATCAAACCCAGATTCATCAGGAGAAAATTTGGAGAAGCGTGATTTGTCGCTCCACAGACCACATTTCCACTGCTCCAGAGTTCAGTGGTAGTGTGCTTTGCACTGCTCCATCCAACACTTGGCGTTGTGCTTGGTGATATAAAGCTTGCATGCAGCTGCTCAGAAATGGAAACCCATGCTATAAAGCTCCCACCATGTTTTATGCTGATGTTAATGCCAGAGGAGGTTTGGAACTCTGCACGTGAGTCAGTGGAACATTGGGGACTTTTATTCACTTGGCGACCCCGTTCTGCAACTTTACTGCTTACTGTCATTCCTAAACAGTTCCATTTTGCAACAGTACCTCTTACAGTTGATAGTGGAATATCTAAATGAGAAGAAATTTCACAAACTCGTAACGCTGCAACGGTGGTATCCTATTACAGTACCACGCTAGAATTCAGTGACAACCTCTTTTAAAGACTGCATGCTTTATTTTATACACTGTGGAATTGGGATTGAATGAAACACCTGACTTCAGTGATTAGGAGGTGTGGCCCAACACTTTTATCCATATAGTGTATTTCTGTCTGGCATTTGGTGCAGAACTGGAAGTAGAGTCATATTTAGAGCTTTTACCAATGGAAACAACTTCCTGCAGGTGAATGCTGCTAGGATAAAGTTAGAGTGCAAAGAATGAACTAAAACAATAAAGATGTTGGTTTGAAACCAAAGCAATGAAGCTAAAAAGCTTTAAAACGTTGCTATTTCAGTATAGGAAAATCAAATAATATATAGTGCTGCTTCCTATTTTATTCAGGTAAGCATGTAACTAAGCCTTAACTCCACATTTTTTTGTTTTTTCTCTGAAGTCTGAGGCTCAGAGGAGCTCAGGAATGTGGGAAATGGAGTGGGCTTTCCTGGGAATTGGCCTGCAGCTCCCTAAATTAACCCAAACCTCCATCCCTTTGTACGTCCCTACGGTTATCCCATAAGACCCCCACTGTCTCTCCAAATGGCAGGCTTGTGTAGCAGGCTATACATAACATGTAGCTGCATCTTATTTTAGCAGTTATATTGGCAAATCATATAACTAGGCCACTGCACTGCAAGTTGTGGCACTTCCAAATAGAGCATGGAAATTATTTTTTATCTTTCTTGCTGCAGTCTTTCCTCAGCTACCTTTTCTACTGGCACGTCTGCCTATAGCCCAGAGGTAAACAGAACAAAACAGTGATTTTTCTAGTGCATAAAATGTATTTTGTCTTGTTTCTAGGAGTTAAACTCAGTAGTCTGCTGGGTAAAAAAGGCAGCCTGGACAAGCTGCAGAGTTACTGGGATGTAGGCTTCTTCTTGGGCGCCAGCATCTTGGCCTGTGACAACACCCGGGTCATCCAGGCTTCTGAGAAACTCTTCAAACTCAAAGCCCCTATCTGGTGAGAACACAGATAATCTGTTCAAATTAGCATGCCAAAAAACATATTTTGACCACCTCCATCATCAACTGTGTCTGTGTCTTTGTCATCTCAAGTGGTTCTCTGCCTTCTCTTGAAACCACAGCGACCATCTGTGGCCACTGGCGAGCATTTGGTGTATTTGAAAAACAAAAAATATCACAAAAACCTACTTTTCTCATTTGAACAGTATCTCTCTCTTTACATAGATTTGATGGATATAACAACCCAGTGTTGTGTTTAAGTGTGTTACAGTGCTTCTCCACAACAGGAGGCACAACTGGGAACTAGTTAGATTGACTTTTATTATACTTTTTATTACATGTCTTCATCTTTAGTCACCTAAACTAGCTTGCGAATCTATATCCATTTATCTAAATGATAACACATGAGAATGTCCAGTCAATGCTGTTGTCACATAATCCCTTCATGTTTAAGGAACATAGCCCTAATTGCCTGCAAGACATACTGTAATTTCCGACTTCAAACTGATTTTCTGAGACTTTAGCCGATGTACAACACATGCAGGAATATAACAAATGCTTCCTTTATTACAGTGCATAAGACCCAGCCATTGCTTGTTTGTGTTATTGCTGTGAAACCACTGTCTTAAACAATGCTTGCTGGTTTAAAACTGTAAAAATTATCTACCACTAAATTATTTTCTTTTAATATCAGATGTAAAGTTGTGTATAATTCTGATATTTGGCAGAACTGTTGGTTTCAGGTATCTGCGCTCAGTGGTTGAGACCATCTTGATCTACCAGCACTTCAACAAGCCCAGCACAGAGCAGCCCGCCCCCAAACAGGAGCTGGTGGACTTCTGGATGGACTTTCTGGTGGAGGCAACCAAGAAAGACGTCTCCTCTGTGCGATTTCCTGTAAGCGACACCAACTAGCCCAAAATAATACAACTTTTAGTTTTAAAACTTGTGGAAACTTTTACAGATTGAATTAAGTTTTAAAATTTACACTGCATATATCTCTTCTTCAGGTGTTGATTTTGGAGCCAACTAAAGTGTACCAGCCTTCATATTTGTCCATAAACAAAGATGTGGATGACAACACGGTGTCTATCTGGCACGTTGCTCCTGATGATAAGGTGGGTGTCCCACTGTGGTCTGGACCTTTTGGGCTTTCAGAACTCATCAGACACTCATGAGACCAGGAAATATTTTTCCAATCTTCTATTGTCCATTTATGCGACCCTCTTGTGAATTGTAGTAGTCTTTGTTTCCTGTTCTTAGCTGACAAGAGTGACACTTGGTTTTGTCTTCTGCTTCTGTAGCAGAGATCCTCTTCTGCATACCTCGGTTGCAACAAGTGGTTACTTGAGTTACTGTTGCATTCCTATCAACTAAGCAGCCTTGCCATTCTCTTCTGACTTCTGCCATCAACAAAGTATTTTCACCCAGAGAACCGCCACTCACTGGATATGTTCTCTTTTTCAGACCATTCTCTGTAAACCCTAGAGATGGTTATGTGGGAAAAATCCTCATTCTGATGCTTGGTTTGAACTTCAGCAGGTTGTCTTGAACATGTCTGTATGCCTATATACACTGAGTTGCTGCTACGTGATTAACTTATTAGACTTGCAATAACAAGCAGTTGAATACATGTACCAAATAAAGTGGCCAGTGAATGTATTTATACTGCAGCATCTATGACGTTTTTCTATTTGGATTCTTGTTCCAAAATCAATTATAATTTTTCATATACTTAGTCTATGCTGTTTTAACTTAGAGTATTTTGAGCAAACAAAAAGAAAATGTTAAATGTTATGATTGAAAATGTATGCAAGCAATCAACAAAATATATATGAAGCTTGTTAATTTTGGCATTTATTAGAAAGATGGGTAATAGGAAGTAGGGTAAGCAGGGTGCAGTTCACCAGGGTGGATGGTGGGGATTTCCACCGCTCTAGTTTGCATGTCCCTGCCTCTGCTATGTAATTTTTTTATCTCGGGTGGGAATAAAAATGTATCCCACTTGGATTTTTGCACTGCTTTTTGCAACAGTCTGCAGCACAAACATCAAATCAGCAGTGTTATGTGAGTTTGTTGCCTTTGCAACAAACTCACTCCTGTGTCAAAAAATTAATCACAAGTAGAAACCTGCTTTCATGAAGGTGTATAGCACATTACAGAGCTGAGTCATTTTCTCATGTTTTTTTGACTCTCAAAACTCCCAACATTAACTGAAGCCTATCCCAGCTGTTATCGGGTGAGAGGTGGCCTGTATCCTGCATAGGTCATCAGTGTGTCAAAGGAGGTCTTGTGTGGTCCGCTCACTGGGTAAAGGAGTTACTCTGTTGTTAAAAAACCATGACCTGCACGCACGTCTCCTGAGGCCCCTCCCTGCCTCCACCCCAAAGCAGTTTCACTAGACTGCCTCTTCTGTGGGATGATGGAAGTTTATCAGGGTTACCATGGAGGCAAGTGCAGGGTTTCTCTGGCAACCACTGGTCCCAGCCTGCCTCAAGAACCTTACCCAAAGCCCAGCACAGCAGTTGCACCCGAGGAATGGGCTGCACACCTCCGGGTACCCAACTCTTCTTGTCTTGATTGAACACTGGGGGGGTTCAGTACCTCCTCCCACACAGTTGATTTCTCTCCTTTGGGTTGGGTCAGAGCGAGATGAATGCCCGGGGGGGTTTTCCCAATCCCTTTAAAACCCCTGTTGATTGATTCACGTGTGTCTGCTCAATGAAAATATTCAACAAAGGATATTACGCATATTACTTTATTAAAGAAAAATTACAATATTCTTATAAACACTGTGGTTATAAGTTTAAGTTCTGAACTTGTATAATTGAAGTTCAGTAATTAATATTACATAACATGCTTGAGAGTATACAGAACCACTGTGGTTCCTGAATTAGTTTCATGAAAAAAATCTGTTTTATATTTTTGTCCTCTGAAGGGGGGGTCTCCATAAATTGCCTCCTGAGTGTAAGGCATCATGTCATGACCACATAAAATACTAGCTCTGGTTGGATGATTGGTTGCTGAATCATAAATAAAATCTTACACTGATGCACTTCAACCATAGTTTGTGCAGCTTTTACAGTACTTGATGCAGCACTGTGTCATGTTACCATGCCAAGGCAAATATACTGATGCCCGAAATGGTTACACTAAATGATGGTATCACCTTTGCCAACAGATGTTAACAAAACAGGAAAGCTGAGATCACAATCACCCATTTTTTTATATCTAGGTAGATGCCTTGTTGTGATAATGCACTGTTACTTCCTGTAATAAAGCTTTATGCCTGTCTTATTGACTGTTTTCTCAGGTTGTTGCTCATTATTCCCAGCCTACGTATAAATATAAATGATTGCTCACCAGAAAGTGATGCTCGTAAATGTGCTACATAAGCTCCAGTGATATTATATATTGATTGGATACTTTTGTTAATGTTGCTGATGTAATACTCAATAATCTTCAGTTGGCAATTATGTTGTTTATGTGATCTGTCCTGCAGAACAAGGGGATACATGAGTGGAACTTCAGCGCCACATCTGTGCGAGGTGTCAGGTCAGTGTGTGCTGCCTTTACTACAAAGCTTGTTTAAGTCTAGAGCTTCTTAGACGAGGTCCAAGTTGTGTCTCAGTTCTTTTAAAGTCTGGGCAAAGGCTGGGTTTTAACTCCTGATTTGACCTCAACACATCTTTTAGTAGGTCAAATTAAAACGCCTAATTAAAAAACAGTTTTAAATAATAACTGTGATATATACAGTAAGCAGCAGAGAGGATGAGGAATTGCATTAATAAGAAATTAGATAATATAGAATATACTTTATTTATCCAAAAGTGGAAAAAATTCCCATGTTACTGCAGGTAATAATTAATTAAGGAAGAAGTAAAGTTTAACTGGCAGCTCTTTCTCTGGGAGCAATATTTTGGGACCTACGGTGCCATCAGTAGAATTCCTGTTCCATCCACCAGTCATTATTTACAAATGCAGATAAAATGATGAAAGCTGAACTGATGTTAGTTAATATTCAGTGATTTTCTAATGCAATTCAGCAATCCCTCTTTTGCTCCCCTCACTGATTGTTTGCCTGCCTGTAACCAAAACCTGCTCAAACATGATCGGTTGGTGGAATTTGGACTTTAGGCAGACTACAACAGAAACCAGAAAGTCTCGTTCTTTGCCTACAGTTATGCATATTCATACACTATATGGACAAATATATTGGGCTACCCACACATTACATCTACAGGTGCTTTTACGACATCCTATTCTAAATCCTAAGGCATTCACATGGAATTGGTTTCAAGCGGTAGTCATTACTCCGTAGGACACATTTCTTCAGCTCCAGAGTTCAGTGACAGCATACTTTTCTGCACTCCATGTGATGTTTGCCTTTGTGCTTGATGATGTAAGGCTTGCATACAGCTGCTCAGCCATGAAAGCCCATGCCATGATCTTCCAGACGCACAGTTTTTGAACTATTAATGCCAGAGGACATTTGGAACTCTGCAGTCAGCAGAGCATTGGTGACTTTTACACACTATGCAACTCAGCACTCAGCGACCCTGCACTCTAACTCTATGTGGTGTGCAACTTTATGGTTGAATTGCTGTGGTTCCTAAATGCTTCCACTTTACAATAATACAGTTAGTCATGGAATATCAAGGAGGGAAGACATTTTTTGACATGACTGGTTACAACGGTGGCATCCTATTACAGTACCACACTCAAATTCAATGAGCTCTTTAGAACGACCCATTCTTTCACGCATGTTTTTAAGACAGACTGTATGCCAAGGTCTTGAATTTACATACCTGAAACCATGAAACACCTGAATTTATTGATTAAGAGGTGTGGCTCAATACTTTTGCCTATAAAATGTATGTTTGTTTATTAATATCATTAGTGAAAGTAACAGTTGGCTCTTTCCATGCTAACTTTTTTAGTTAAGAATACAAAGACTGGTGGAGATAAGGGGCTCCAGGACTCGTGTTGTGACCATGAGTTTTCCTAGAACTCAGCATACTCTGAGGAGTCTCTAGCACTGTGAGCTCTGGGCAAGGAAAGACATTTCTCAAAATGTCAAACTGTTTCTTTAAGGCACAAACCTTGAACACTGAGTTGCTGGTTTTTGTGTCACTAGAGACCATTGCTGCATGCATTGCCTTTTAATATGTAACGTCTCATTTCTGCTGTCAGCTGCTGCTTTAATAAAAGCATTAAATGCCTAAAAGCTGCAAAAATACTAATTTCTCTAAAATGAAAACCTTTTAAAAAATTAAACAGAAATGCACAAACCATGCTTAGATACATTGAAGTGCATACTTATCTTGATATAGGCCTTTCTGTATTCAAAAATTAATTTAGACTTAAAAAGACATGAAGATATATCAGAAATATTGCAACACTGATTTAAATTAAAAACTGGGATTTAAAGCTCAGTGCAACATAAAAGAAAAAGAATATAGGATTAGGAGTAAAATAAATCTAAGCAAAGAAAAATAAATTGTGTTTTAATAACCACATGCAATCTACAGTTGTAAACACCATACAGAGGTTTCATGTGTGCATAGCAGATTGCTATCTCTTCACCCGGCACTGCTTCAAATTGTACCAGAGTACTCCAGTGTTACACAGACAGTTTTTATGATGTCTTGGTCTCTGCCGAATTTTTTTCTTTTTTTTTTTTTCCACGGTCCTCAAAGGAATTCAGTGTCATATCGGAGAGAAGTGGAGGGCTGTGCTCACATGTTGCTAGGGAACGACTCATTCTCTGTGCCCACTCAGCCTGTAGACAGTCAGCAGGACACAATGGCAGCCCTGCAGGCTACAATACAACCACACATGCAGGGACTCTGTTGTCTGGCTCAGCAGCTCTGGCCTTGGCATACTCACTGAGAAATGGGCAATTTCTTATCCCACTGGATAAAAGTTTCCATTTAGTTATTAAAATTGGAGCTGTCCATCTTATGTGCAGAAATTTGGCATCGATCAACAGCTTTTGTGCTTGTTTTAGATGCAGACTTTCATAAGGAACAGACTATAGCTGCTGCAGCACAAACTCATAGTGCTACATATTTACTGTATGTATGAGTAAGATGTACTTTTTGTACATCCATGTGCACAGCCTGCATTTGACTATTTTATTTTTAGATGCGGTT
>VUQH01003499.1:26319-58660 GCA_015106775.1 Etroplus canarensis
CCCCCCCCCGGTGTATTTTTTTTTTTGGGAGCCAGCCAACAGTGACCAAATGTAGATGATGAGATGCAATGCACAAATACAAACACCTGGTAATTAATGCCAAGTAACGGATTAATAAAATACTGACATTTTTACTCATCACAACTGAAGCATAAACTTCTTGGATGGGCTGTACCTTATAGCAGGCCATGTTCTTTGTTAGATAATTTCCTTAAAAATGTTCTCAATGAGACCAGCACTACAAACACAATGTAGAGGTTTAGTTCATTGGACCTCTTAGCAGCAGATATGAAGCCTGGTTGCAGCTCCCCTATGTCATACCACTTGTCAGTCAAAGCAGCCACAGCCCTAACTTTAGTGCCCAGGTAGGATGACCAGATGTCCTTCTTTATGTGGGACTGCACAAGAGCTTTATCTCTTGCCCCCACCCGCCCTGTCCCACATCTTGAGACAATGTCCCACATTTTGCCTGGCTTTTAAATACATATATTTTTCTAAAGTCTGGCTTTTAACCAATGAATGTTAAGAAAGCAGGGAATGCTTTTTATTATAATGAAGTGAAGGTTAACCAGTCTAATCCTATGCCTATTAAGGAAAGTTACAAGTCAAATTTCAAATATAAATATGAAACTAGCACATAGAA
This sequence comes from Etroplus canarensis, assembly GCA_015106775.1. Lineage (NCBI taxonomy): Eukaryota > Metazoa > Chordata > Actinopteri > Cichliformes > Cichlidae > Etroplus > Etroplus canarensis. The sequence continues at coordinate 26,963 of VUQH01003499.1, forward strand.
AATGAAGCACATCTATATACTAAGAAGTAGAGTTTTTGTCTCTTATACTAGAGTTATTTTTCAATTTTGCACAATGGAAAATATGGCATGAAGTGGAACAGTATATGTGGTTTAGAACTGTCTAAAATTTGCTAAAATTGTCAGATATAGCTCATATAATATTCCAGTCTATGGATGCATCCCTACCAAAACCTGAACATGGTTACCAGGTAAACACACAGCTAAAATAACAGTGAAATAAAAGAGAACACAGGAGAATATAAAGACTGTGTCTTCCATAGTGTATTGGTTTACACATTCGCCTTACAAGCAAAAGGTCCCTGGTGGGGACACAAGCCCCTCTCACCATGGAGAGTTGCACCAGGAAGGGCATCCAGCATAAAACCTCTGTCTAATTACCAATGCAGATTAATCCACTGTGGCAACCCCTTGGAGACAATACAAGGGAGTAGCTGAACATAAAGAATATTGCATGAGACCATGAAAATTTAGCTTCCTTTGAAGTTTAAGTTTGTCTGAAGTTTATTTGGTTTGCAAAAGGCTGTAAACATGATTTTTAATGCTGTAAAGTTGGGCATTTTAACATCAGTCTACGGATATTTACTCATGTTTAGAGCCAGCCTCAAGTAACCATTAGTGGAACTGCAGATTTTGGCACTTCTCAGTGGGTTTCATGTTAAAGCTTCGGAGACAGACAAACTGAACTTTAAACTATCTTAAATTTACTCAAATTTATTTTTCTCTACAACAGTGGTGGCATTTATGGACTTTTTTCAGTACACTTTTAAGTGCACAGTACAAGTGTGATCCACTGTCACAAGGAAAAGTGTGTAGGAGGTGACACAGTTAACCTTTATAATCTGGTTTAGTAAACAACTGAACCACAAAGTGTGAGAGCTACAGTAACTGAACAAACACAGTTAACGTTACACCATCTAAAGAAAATTGTTTTGTCAATAGAAAAAGGAGTCAGTGCTGGGACGTGGGCACTCTTTGTGATTGACAGGTGATGTCTGTGATGCCCACCGCAAAAACACAAGCCAAAAAATGAAAGAAACACTTAGAAGGAGCAGATTTCACAGCAACTGCAACAGACTAGAGGTTTAAAAGGCAAAATAACATTTATCACACATTTTTTATATGAGTAATCTTGCTCTAACACCAGAAGAAGTGAGCAGCAACTTGGAGGGATTATGGGCATTTTTAGTTTTGAGGAAACCACTGGAAAAAAAATTCTTATTGGCCTGTAAAGCTGGGAAGCCATCTAGATGAGGATGAGCTAGAAGAATGTATGTAGTAAACAACTTGCACTTTTACTTGATAATTTAGCACCTCCAAGTTTATAAAAATGTGTAAAAGGTCAACTAAACATATTTTTACTGTACAGCGATACATTCCTGTTCCCAGCTTGTCACATAGTGACTCTTGTTCAGAAACTTTTTCTCATCATATTTTAATGATAGTACTCTCTTAGTGGGATTTTTCTAAGGTACAAAGATACCCTGTTACCTTCAATTGTCACCATGAGGAACAACAAAAATCTACAAAGCCAACCTTAAAGGACAGGCAAGGTGGCAGATAGCACAATCACACAGACTTCTAACTAGAATACAACTGGTCTGAGTCCTGTCTGGGACCAATATTGTTTATTTAGTCAATTTTTCATTTAAATTTTGTATTTGTTTTCTGTCGCTTTTTGATGAGGTTTAGGCACTAAAACTATGTGTTTAAGATGAGGAGAAAAATCAAGGTTTGGGTTAAATTCTTTCACATTTTTAAACATCATTCCCTTATCTCCACTAAGCCTCTCTGACATTTCCTTGATTACCAGTTGTGGCACCAACAGAGCAGTTTTTCCTGCAGTTTCATCTATTTCCAATGTCAGGGGACTTCTACTGAATTCTATCAGGTGGCCTTCCACGTTGAGTGTAGTCAGCATGTCGCAATGTGAAACAGACTGGTCCTGACCAAACATCAGCATGAGACAAGTTGAGATCTCGCTAGTCAAAGTTTTAGAAGTCTCACAAACCCACATGAATACTGAATCAGGTTTTGCTTGCTATAAACTCAACATTCCCTTTGCTTCCAAAGAAATTTTTTCCGGTCTCTATGCAGTAATGTGCAAAACTAAGTACACCCCATTATTCAGTAGCTTGTAGAACCACCTTTAGCAATACCTTGAAGTTGTCGTTTTCAGTATGACTTCATCAGTCGCTCACATCATTGTGGAGGAATTTTGGCCTACTCTTCTTCACAGCCACAGTATTTCTGTCAGGTTGAGGTCTGGACTGGATCATTGTCCTTCTGCATGACCCAATTTTGTCAGAGCTTTAGTTCTAAGACAGATGGCTTGATATTTGACTCTAGAATACTTTGGTATACAGAGGAGGTCAAGATCATCTCACTGACTGCAAGTGCCCAGTTCCTGTGGCTGCAAAACAAAAGCCTAAGTCATCACACCGCCACCACCACCACTACCACTGTCCTTGACATTTAACATGAGTTGTTTGTGCTGCTGTGTTGTGGTGATGATGATGATATGCTGGTTTTCACCAAACGTGACCCCGTCCATTATGATCAAACGTCTCCACTTTAGTCTTGCCTGTCCAAAGGACATAGTTCCAGACATCTTGTGGTTACTTCAGGTGCAGCTTTGCAAACCTAAGCTGTGCTGCCATGTTCTTTTTAGAGCAAAGAGACTTTTTCCTGGAAACTCTCCCAAACAAGCCATACATGTTTGGTATTTTTTAACTGTACTATGATGAACTTTGACATGTAACATGCTAACTGAGGCCTGTGGAATGAGCTGTAGCTCTTGAGTTTTCTTCAGTTCCTCTGAGCGTTGCACGGTTTGACCTTGATGTGAACTTGCTGGGGCTTCCACTCCTGGAAAGATTGTGTCACTGTATTACCACACACCTGAATCCTCCAGACCAGCAAACTGCCAAAACTTTTGCTTTTATAGAGGTCACACTTGCTAATGATCATGTAATCAGATGCATTTGATTAGTAGCACCTGGCTGCTACTTACTCTCTTAAACCCTGTGGAACCAGTAAGGGTGCACTCAGTTTTGCACATGACTGTGGGTAATGATGAACTCAACGGTCCTTACTCTAAAAACACTCCAAAAATAAAGTGCATCTCTAGCTGTCTGACTTCATCGGATCAAGTAGAAATCTTCTAAAGTTGAAAGTCTTTTTAGTACAGAATTCCTGCCAGGACAGATTTCCCATGCTTAGCGGCAGTGGATGCACAGTAACTCAAAGGGAACTTAGCATTTAAATATTTTTATGCACATATGGACTGCTGACCTGTGATATATATATATATATTTTTTTTTTTTACAAACTCTAAACTTTAGAGAAGAAAACACAAAATTCAAGAAAGTCACACACAGGAAGTAATCAGGATTCTGATTTTTTTTAAATCAGAAAAACCTTCAGAGTAAAATGACTCAAATACTGCAGAATGTCACTTTTCAAGGTGTGTGATAAATCCTTCGCTACTTGTTTGTACTCTGAACATGTCTTCCCTGTGACTTTCTTTGCACAGTGAATTTGATTTGCTGTGAATGCATCCAAGAAGCATCCAGTCTGCTCACACCATTTTCCTTTCGAGCCTACTGGCTATAACAGTAATCCCTTTTCTTAAGTGAGAGGCTCCCTCCGTTTTATCTCAGTTATGACAAACCAATACTGATAACATTCCCATCAAAGACAGTCATTAGGGTCAGAAGCCACTTCCTTCTGATTTAACAACTTGCTCATATAAGCATCATTAGCGGCACGTAAATGTTAATCACTTTGTTTTGGCTGGGAACTCCTCCTCCTCCTCCCACACAGTGTTGTAACCTACTGTTTGTCGCTTTCCAGATTCTGCAAGCACCTCACAATACACAGTACAATCACGGCTTTGGAATTTGGTGCATCTGTTCTCACTCATGTATTTTCAATCCACAGGGTGATAATGTCCTCATCAACACCTACAGTGGTGTCCTGAAGATATCAGATTTTGGCACATCCAAAAGGTTGGCTGGGATCAACCCCTGCACAGAGACATTTACAGGTACACTCTGACCCACTATGTATATTTTCCCTACCTCCTGCAAACAAATACCTAAACCAGCTTGAGGTGAACCAGAATCTGAATCTGAATCAGAATACTTTACTAATCCCGGGGGGAAATTGCATTGTTGTTGTAGATGCTCAGTTACCTATAAATGAATATAAATCTGAAAGGCAGAAAAATTAAGCTTAAATATATAAAAATGTATGTATAAAGTTCAAATGTAATATAAATAACTCCAAAGTTAAACACTATGAACAATATGTACAAGATATGGCGATAGAAAGGCAAGGTGTCACAGGCAGGAATTATAGAGTTTGATGGCCACAGGTAGGAATGATTTCCTTTGATGTTCTCTGGTGCATCGTGGTGGAATGAGTCTGCTGCTGTACATGATCCTGTGCTTGTCCAGCACGTCATGGAGAGTGCATTCCCGAAATAAACATTTTCATGAAATATCCTTGGTTAAACTTTGCTTATTAGTAGTGGCTAAGCATCAAGATAACCCCATATAGACACCACTGTTCTTTGGTTGTCACTATTTCAAAGCATTAATCCGGTCTCAGGTCCTTGGACAGTACGTGATATCACTAAAAATAGCAGACTGTTGCTATTCAGAGGCTTTGACGTGAGTCTGCAGTCAGATCAGCCAGGTTTGTGGGCCTGCAATGTTGGCACTGCGGTTACTTAGTTTGGCCTCTGGAATTAGACCATCTGATTGCTGCTTAAGGCCGGCAGGGACTTACCCTGAAAGGTGGAGCCCTTTCAAGAAACTGGGCTCCTCCTTTTTCATAACCCACGCCTGCTATAAATATGTGCCTATCTGTTTTTAGCTCAGTACACGAGCTTTTGAAAGCAGCGGATAAGCAGCCATCAAGCTATTTTTAGAACAATAGACTCCTTTCAGTGGTGATCTGAAAATGTTTCTTTGGACTATGCTGTGATTAACTGCCAACGCTAAGACTCTTTGCCGTTTCTCACACAAGACCATAAGCCCTATTAAAGCTTTTCTAACCTGGTTGGTCATTTGCAGGAATTGTGTCATCACTTATAATTATCCCCCATTCAATCTATTTTTGGCTTTTACATCAGTTCTTTCACACCTTGCTGACGCTAGTTATACTTCATGCAGATTTTGTTTTTTTGAATATACTTTGTTCACAAACACAAAAGCAGGTAAAAGTTATTTTTAGCCATTTTTGTTGGAGCACTGCAGTGTCTGTCACAAACCAGGAGGATTATCAACAACAACAGGGATTTCATCATTAGTGTTATACATGAAACAGCAGGGGAGAATACAAAATGAACAGCAAAGCATTTCTGTGCAGCAGGCATTTAGTTTGACAAACCACTGATGTGTAAACTGAATTTAATTAAGACTAGTGTTTGCCTTTCTTACAGATCTCTGACAATCATAGTCAGTAATTGACTTATTTCTTTATTCCCTGACTCAGTTGCTCAGTCATTTGGTTGAATGGTTCATTAACACTTATTTGATTTGAAAGAAAATAAGGGTGTTGTGATATCAAAAGGAGATTGCGGTTAAGACTGACACCCAGCAGTTACGCTTGCCTAGCATGAGACTGGATATAGGTGATACAGGTGGGCTGGGTGTGTCCATTAGAGGTTTAACGATTCTACAGATCCATAGTTTTTGTTTGCTTGTTTGCTCAGTTTCAGCTGTCTAGTTCCCCTCCTGTTTTCAATCAAACAACCAAAGTTTTTATACCAGCCATACAGTTTTATTTAGTTTGTTTATGGACTTTAACATTAGTAAAGGTTCGCTTTGAGTTCGCCCCTGCCTGTCTGAGTCTGCTATTGGGTCCTTTTTCTGCCTTTGCCACCCCAGAGCACGACAGCTTGGGTATACGGAGGAGTTTATGGTCAGCTCAATGACTGCAAGGTGCCCAGGTTGTGTGGTTGCAAAACAAGCCCAAATCATCAACCCTCCATAGCTATGCTAAAAGTTAGTATGAGGTGTTTGTGCTGACGTACTGTGTTTGGTTTTTGCCAAACATGGCACTGTGCATTATGGCCAAACATCTCCTCTTTGGGCTCGTCTGTCCGTTGTTCCAGAAGTCTTGTGGTTTGTTCAGATGCAACTTTGCAAACCTGCTGTAAGCAGTGCTGCCATGTTCTTTAAAATAGAAGAGGCTTTCTCCTGGCAAGCTTTTCAAACATGCCATACTTGTTCAGCCATTTTCTAATTCTAATGTCATGAACTTTAACATTTAACTTGCTAACTTAGGCCTGAAGAGTGTGAGATGTCACTCATGGGTTTTCTACAGTTCCTCTGAACAGTGCACGATCTCACCCTGAGGTAAATTTACTGGGGCTTCCAGTCCTGGGAAGACTGTGGTTATTGTGTTAACATACACTTTAATCCTCCAGACCAGCAAACTGCCAGAACTTCTACTTTTATAGAGGTGGTCACACTGACTGATCATCAGTAATTCAAGTACAGCACCAGCTCTCTTAATTCCTATGGAAGCAGTAAAGGTGCACTTAGTTGTTTTTTTCTTTATTGCCTTCTCTTTCACATGACTGTACATAACTTTACCACATTTACACACACGCTGTTTACATTAATACAAAAATTCAATCAAATCTGTTATAACTATCTCTTGAACTGTATATTTCACTGTAAAACTTGACTAGAATACCAGCAGTCCCCTTTTCGGATAGCCTTAGCAATGAAGCATTTCCTCTCCTTTCCATTATGGCTGTTACATAATGCTGTGGTTTGTCTAGGTTTGTTGACATTCAAGCACTGTGTTGCTGCACTTTACTTTTACAACCTGTTAGTAATGCTCTATTAGTAACTGGAGCGGGTTAAACATTTGCCTCACAATTCATCCCGAAACAGAATCCACCCACCATCTCCTCTGAAGCTCAGTAATTGAAATGTTTTGTTTCATTTGATTAATCTGTACAGAAAAACAACATGATTATGTTTCAATATTTGTAATGGGTTTTTTTCTATGTCGTTTTCAGGCACATTGCAATACATGGCCCCTGAAATTATAGACAAGGGTCCTCGGGGTTACGGCAAACCAGCAGACATCTGGTCCCTGGGCTGCACAATCATAGAGATGGCCACTGGTAAACCACCTTTCTATGAACTGGGAGAACCACAAGCTGCCATGTTCAAGGTGAGAGATATGAACAGCAATATATCCCACTTACCCTACTGATTTATGTGTCTACTTTTAGAAAGCAGAAAGTAGAAGGCTGACAAGCAGCTGTTTTCACAGCGACATCTTCCAAAAAGCAGTACAAATGAACAGCTGCAGCTCTGCCAGGTCAATAAATCTGAGGATGTTTGAGAGCTGATAATTGCACCCTTGAGACATACAGTATGGCAGAGTAAAGTAGAAATTGGTTTTAGGTGTTTTACGGTAATAATTTGCCATCACCTTTGTGTTAAAACATATCAGATTTATGCATTTGCTTCATTATGTCTATCTCATTTTGCACACTGTTAGTAAAAATGACTCTTATTCCTGCAAGAGGAAAATTTGAAAGCTCTTGCTCTTAGATTTCTAAGAAATGCCATTCTGTTAGCACTACCAGGGAAAATTATGCAACTGCTGACATGAGGTCAGCTGATAACTACTAGCTTTCAATCACGCAAGAGCCGAGCCTGTAATACTGTTAGAATAAAGCGGCCTTTTATAAGCTTAGAAAAAATTCCACCCAATACTGCAAAAAATCATGCAAGAAAATGATTTTATTTGAACTTTAATTAGTCAAGTCGAGCTGAAAAAGGAAAATACATTGAAAAGACTGAAACTGAATAATAATTTTCTAATTATTTTTCCATTAAACTAAATGTAATTTTTCATGTATTTCTGTCCTTTATCATCATCACTATAATTTATGTTTTTGATTTCTTTCATCATCCCATTATGACAAACCTATCTATCTTTTACATGACTATTTTTAAAGCAGGGCTATTATGCGTTTCCTTTTTTTGTTAAATATTTACAAACACATATTCCTGGCTGTTTATATGAAACATGGACAAAGTTTCAAATAATGTATGTGCAAGTAATTCCTGTGTGCCAAAAGCTCAGGGTTTAGACTGCTCTAAACATTTGGTTTCGGACTGTTTTTTTCTACTGTTGATTTTCTATGAGGTCAGTGAATGGTCATCTCAGGTACACCCCCAGCTGCTTTCCAAGCCAAATGTTTCTGAGAACCAGCCAATCAGAAAAAAGTGGCTTAAGGGGAGGGGAAAGGAAGCCAAAACTGTTTCATACAGAGGATGAACTGATGGGCTGCACCAAAACTCTGGATAAGATACTGTATATATGGAATACTGTGAACTGTAAATCATTTAAAAATGCTCTAATAAAGCCAAAGAATTAATAATATAGAGTTGAAAATTAGCATAATGGGTTAATTTTAACAAAAATAATTCAGAGTGCACACTACAGTAGATTTTTTTTAGTTTTTACTTTATTGCTAAGCCATTGTTAAATAATGGAGGAAGCTCAGCTGTTATCACGTAACATAAGGATGACACCAGCAAGTGTTTATCTGGTGAGATTGTGACAGAAACTGTTTAGGTGAAGTAACAAGAGAAGGAAGATCATATATAGCTGAGTCACTAATTGGGAAAAAAACAAAACCTTATGACTTCATGCCTCCACCATGACACCAGCAGGACTGCTTAGCCCTCAGCAACCATCTGACACACCCAGAGCTGTTTATGAAAACCTCCTGTACATGTAAGCTTATAGTGTATATATAGTGCACTGGGTAAAATCTAATATTTATTTTTAGCCTTGTACTTAATATCTTTCAAAAAAGTGCTCAAACGAAAGATGGTATCAAATAAAATACCTACCATGTGTGCTTATCAGTTCCTTTTTCTTATGAAAACAAAACTACTGAGTCAACAGCAAGGGAGTGCAGTGCTTAGCACCTCACAGCAGGAAGGTCCACCACCCAGCTAGGGCCTCTCTGTGTAAAGTTCACATGTTCTCCCCGTGCCTGCGTGGGATCCCTCTGGGTATTCCAGCTTCCTCCCACAGTCCAAAGACATGCATGTTAGGTCAATTGGCAATTCTAAATTTTGCTGTGAATGTGAGCATGAATGTATCTCTCTGTGTTAGCCCTGCAACAGACCTCTCCAGGGTGTACCCCCAACATCTGACAACAGGGATAGGCTCCAGCCCATCCCCTGTGACCCTGAATTTGATAAACGAAAGGATGGATGGATGGATGGATGGATGGATGGAAAACCACTGAGTCAGTAATTCTGTACCTGCATTGTGTTAACCGTCTGTGGGCTGTAACTTGACCAAGCCCAGCAGAAACTACAAATACTGTCCATTCATGAGCATTTGTTTGAATGCAAACAAATAGCTCAGTAAGAGGAACCGCCACAGTTTCCCTCTAGCTTCTATGTGGAACTTTAACCATCGTTTTACACGTGTATTTGCTTTGGAAGGAAATGTAAACTGCTCCACACCAGTGAATTATTGTTCTTAGCCATGTGTAGCCCATTAAGGACAGTGTAGATGTTTAAAAGGTGTCTGGAAAACATTACCACACTACATCAAGGCCCTGAAACATGGCATTTTCCATATGAGGTGATTTAATTAAAGGCCTATAAATCCAACAAGGCAGCATATGCTACTCTGCTTCAAATGCCTTTAAGTGAAAAAAACATAAAAATCATAAAACTTGGATGTCATCATATTTTATGGAGCAAGATCACAGAATATAGAGAAATGCAAGAGCAATCACATCAGCCTAATCTTTTAAAGGATCTTATGTTTTGTCTGCATTGTGTATGGAATGTAGCATTTCTTAGTCAGTGAAACAGTCCTGATATACTCTTCGGTCATCCTTGTGGAATTTCTCAAGGGAGGGCCATCTCCCCGCTAATCTTAAATCAGCATTCCTGCACATCAACGACAGGAATTTCTCGTGTTCTTACTGAGAGTCTCATGCCAGAACTTAAAGTCTTATTGGTCTCGGCTGCTGCTCCAAGTCACAACCAGGCCTGAGGCATTGTCTCATAGTCCAGCTTCACTGTGTAAACACTGCTCTGCTCTTTGCTCTTGCTCCTTACAGTTAATCAAATAATTTCCCCATTTCAGCAAGCATGTGTGCTCTCGTTAGGTCTTCAGGACCTGAAGACCTGATGAAGGTTATTTCTGTCTGCAAAAATGAATAGTTGGCAGTATGACTTTGTGGGACCTCCCCTTCTTTCCCCTACACACATACATGGAAATTTATGATATGGTGAGGACTGTAGCAGTAAGGTAACGCTAGAGAAAAGGCTGCTAACATTAAGTAAGAAATGAGGACCTGGGGTGGAGGTGGCTTGCAAAGTGGCTTTCAGGTTGTTGGACACTTTGAGCAGGCTAAAGCAGTTCAAACAGCTCGTCCTATATGAGATGTGACAACTGGATGTTTTAAAAGGGTTGCAGCTGAGCTATGACACGATGTGGACTGGTGTTGAAATCGTCTGATCTGCTAGGGTTGCAGCTTATCTTGAGTTTGTGGCCTGTCTGAACTAACACTGTCACAGCATTTTTATAAAAACGTCTTATATAGATTCTGAGTTTCATGTATGTTGCTCATTTGCAGGTGGGTATGTTTAAGATCCATCCAGAGATCCCAGAGTCCATGTCACTGGAGGCCAAAGCATTCATCCTGCGCTGCTTTGAGCCCGACCCGGACCGGCGTGCCACTGCCCTCGACCTGCTCACAGATGAGTTCCTCACAGTCACCAGCCGCAAGAAGAAGAACAAGGGCAGCTTCACAGGTGGATTCAGTTCATAAGTTTAACTCTTTATTCTGTCCCAGATGGCTTCCGCAAAGTTATAGCTTTGAGTCCACGTAATGTGATTAAAAATCAGTACGCTGCATTTTAAAATGTCGTGATTTCAGTTAAGCAAGTAAATGTTGAACAGTCACAGAACACTGATTTCCTTTTTGTGCTAAGAGATCAAAGTAAAGACTTAAAACACTATGTTACTGTACAGAAAAAAGTTTGAAAAAATTTGCACCCAACTAATTCCGCACTATTTTTCATAGAAACACCGTACTACAGAATGACCAGCCTGTTTGCAGAACGCGTGATATTTTCTTATAGATATACATCTCACTGTTTTAAAATTATTTGAAAATTTGTTGCTAAACAAAGGAATCCCCATTAATTTCAGTGGGCAGAATGTTGGGACCAGAGTGGACCAAATTACTGACAACGTGGGAGAAGCGGAAAAATTCTTGTGAAAATTTTCTCCCTAACCTGCGACTGAGCCCACAATTTTTATTCAACAGACATTATTTTATCACCAAATCAAAGTAAAATTTATCTCCTCAAAGCTAACAGCTGTACATATTCTGATCTGCAGACATCTGAATGAGAGGAGTTCCATTTAAATGCCCCACAGAGATCTGTTATAAAGTGATCAAGAATTTTGAGAGAAAGCAAAAGCTACCTCTTTTTCTATTTTGCTCATATCTTTAATACCAGGAACAAAAAAAATCCATTAAAATCCACTAAGGATTTAGCAAAAAACAGAAAAAAGTAAAGCACTTTATTATTTCTTGATTTTTTTTCAGATGGCTCACAGTTGAGCTGCTGTGACATAGATGGCTACTTGCCACAGATTAGGATATCTTATATGTGTGTGATTTTGATGAGTCATCTCTGTGCTTGTGACCTAGTTAATGTGGTGGGTGGTCAGGGCCTTCCGCATCCCCAGTATTTTACTGGTACCCATTTCTACTACTGGCACTTGCGGTTGGGGCCTTGTATAAGGGCCTTGGCACAGTGATGGCCTGGCCGGGATTCAAACTCATGGCCTCCCGATCATGAACCCAGCACCTTAACCATTACACCACTGGCCCCGGTTGATTAAGATGTCAAATTGTAGTTACTTACATTCTTAAATAGAAAAATTAGTTTTAGTAGTTGAGTGTAAATCTTGATTAATTTCTGACTTCTCAGAAAACACAGTCAGCTGGCCTAAAAAGGTATAAAAAAGTGAATTCAGTTTGAAATTCCTCATTCCTGTTCAAAATGGCAAAACATAGAGAACTCACTGAAAAAGAAAAAGTCTGCATTAAAGCACTTCATGATGCTGTATGGTCTTTCTTGTTTTTATGACAGGTAGTCTAATAAATTTGTTAAGCAGTGTTACCTCCAACTTTTTAGCAGCAAGCAACAGCTAAAGTCCTTACTTATTACTTATTATTACTAAGAATAATCATTACATTACTGTATGCGCAATAAAAGCTTTCCAACAAGTGGTTATCTATTTAAAACAACACGAGGAGGAGAGTGCAGCAGGGGGAGTTTCCTTAATAACAATCTGGGAATCCAACACCTTGTTCCTGGAGTTTCTGTTGTAGTCTGGATATATAGCTAGCAGTTATTCAGTTCAAGACTTCCTATTTCTTATTTCTTATCAATTCAAATACAACCACACAAGTTTATTGAGTGGGACAAGTGAATTTCTAGATTTATATGGGCAGGTAGAAGGCCAAGGGTTCAATTTAGAATATTACAACCCCCTAAAGTAAAAGGTGGAAGGTCACTGCCATGCCTGTCCAGTTATTATAAAGCTGCCCAATTAAGAGCACTAGCTTGTTGCTGCAACTCCAAATATATTGCAAAATGGAAGAACATAGAAATCTCACAATTAGATATGCCTTCACAATCCCTTCTGGGGAGCATAACTCTATATAGACAGCATGCTGAGACCCTAAATCATTGGTCTAAGGTACCACTCAGAATTTGGTTAAAGGAATATAATTCACTGCTTCTGGAAAGGCACTCTAGAATATTAAAATGGATTACATTTGACCCAGAGTTCACACCAGCAAGGACCGATTGGAGGTTTAAATATTGGAATCAAACTGGTATCACTTCCTACTGCTCGATCTCGTCTGATGGAGAACTGCATAGCTTTAAGAAAATCCAAGAATCTTTTGGCCTGGATAAAATTGACTTCTTCAGGTACTTACAGGTTAGAACTTACTTCAATAGCAAGATAAAATTCCAAAATACAAATGACTCCAACTTAATAGACTTATTTATCGACTTGTAAAAAACTAACAGAAACAACAAAACTTATCTCGAGATTATATTCAAGTATCCAATCAGAGAAAAATTTTCAACTAACAGATGAAAATCCAAGGGGGAGAAAGAGTCTGGGGTATCTATTGCAGATGAAGACTGTGTTTGATACAGCTTTCCTCTACCAGCTCGGGTGCTTGGAGAGAATTCTGCTAGCAAAACCTATTAAGGTATTTTATAACCCCTAAATTAAAATATGCACAGATGGGTGACACGATGAGTGGTTTGTGTTGGCAGGAGTGTGGAGAACAGCTGGCAGATCACTATTATATATTTTGGAGTTGCCCAGTCATTCTGACCTATTGGGGGAGGTAACAAGAGCAATACAGATTGTATTTGGAAAAGGGTTTGACTTTTCTTTCTGTACGATTAATGTGTGTAATATTGTGAGTAAATTACCTGTAAAAGCTAAATATTTATTGAGGATACTGCTTTCAGCCAGCAAGAAAGCAATAACCGGGTAAATGGTTGAAAAGTGAACACCCAACTAAGAACTGGATTGACTGGATTGAAATAGTGAGTAATATTCAAGACATGGAGTGAATCACTTTCTCTTTAAACTTACAGGCTGACCAATTTACAAAAAACTGGGGAAAATGGACCCGATGTGCAAACCAGTGGTGTATCTCAAGTGAATTTATTTATTTACCACCTCGGGTTTTTTTTCTCCTCCTTTTTTCCCCTGTATTTACATAGAGACTCTATGAGTACATGTGTGACCAATTGTTCCTGTGGCTTATAAACTTTGTTTATTTTATGAAAATTGCAATTAAATAAAAGAAACAAAAAAAGATACAACCACAATTCCAAAAAAATGGGATGCTGGGTAAAATATAAATAAAAACACAATGCAATGATTTACAAATCATTCCAGAAAACATTCCAAATGTCAAAAGTAGGACATTTTACTATTTCATGAAGAATACTAGCTCATCTTGAATTTGATGGCAGCAACACATCTCAAAAAAGTTGTGACAGGCCCATGTTGTTACCACTGTGTCACATCTCTTGTTCTTTTAACAACAGTCTGTAAACTTCTGGTGTTCTAATGTTTTTGCATTTGGGGGTTGTACATTTTCATGCGGTCATAAAAAGCTTTACCTTAAAATGAAAACTGATGATTTCAAGATTACGTATTGGCAAATGCTATCCCTCTTCTGTGTGCACACTGCTTCCTGCTCAGAAACTTCAGCAGCACTGTTAGTGGACTACAGACAGAAACCAGAAAGCTTGTGGTGTTCATATGCAGATATCAGTTTGTAGACATTACTTGGTTTATAAGTATCATCAGATGAACCAAAACTGATTTTTAATGTTAATATTCATCGTGAAGTCTGTCTTTTTTCTACTCTTAAAAACTACTTCATTTTCTGGATTTTAGAATAGCCTCTCTTCCTCTTTGGCATCAGTGCAGTAATGTGCCCTGGCACCAGTACAGAAGATTAGAAGGAAGCGTTGTGCCTCGCTACATGCTTGGAAATGTTATCCTGCTCCTCATACGTGTAATCATTTTTGGGTTTGTTCTTGTTTAACTGCTGACACATATTTTCTTTTTTCCCCTGCAGCTCTGTCACCTGGATCAGGTGAGTTATTTTGCTCTCTGCACTTTTTTAGTAATATTTACCGCTAGTGGGAGTACTTTAGAAACTGGATGTGGGTTCCATGAAACATCAGCCTGCTTTGTTAAAGATAATCTGGGCCACAGTTTGCATTTTTCTCCTGGTGGTAGCTACCTGCCTTGTACGATTTTGCCCTTTTCCCAGAGTACACAACATGATGTATTTACAGATGCCACAATGTCTTTGTAATTCTTTTCATCAGTTGCACAGTGACTGTAAATTGCTCCCGGCTACATCAGACAGAGCTTGTCTTCTTAAGTGATGATAGACTAGCATCAGTTGTAGGCAGATAAATCAAAGTAAGGGTTTTTAGAAGGGGGCTTTTCTGAAAAACAAGCTAATAGTCCATCAACACTTTAATCACTTTACCCATCTAGAAGTGTTTGCTCTGCTCCTTTTCTACAAAGTAAAATCTTTAGTGTAAAAATTCTGCAAAAAAACACCTTAAGGTTCTGTTTCATTTTGTGTTCGGTGTGTCTTTTAGAGTACCTGCGCAGTATCTCCCTGCCAGTGCCTGTGGTGGTGGAGGACACCAGCAGCAGCAGTGAGTATGGCTCTGTCTCCCCTGACAACGACCTCAACACCAACCCCTTCATCTTCAAGCCAAGCATCAAGTGCTATAGTGAGAAGGACGTCAAGGGGTCCAGGTCCCTGTTTCTCAGGTAGAACGATAGAACCTAGATGTGTTCGTTAAAGCAAACAAGGTCAGAGCTGATTTTTATTTTCGTGTCATTTTGTATTGTTGCAGATTTACATTGTACAGTCATAACCTTACAAATGTCATATTGATTTATACTAAACCAGCATCGACTCCATATGAAAGGTAGCCACAGTGATTTCACCCATTTGTTTGTGCTTCCCTCTTTTAGAGGCCTTAACTTCAGCATTTTGGCCATCACTATATTGTTGTTTTGTTTTTTGTTTTGTTTCTTTTAACCAGAAGTGACCGTGCTATGGATGAGAGGGTGGAGCTTGCTTACCAAGCATTATACATATTTATAGACTGAATGGGTCTATCATAGAGATACCCGTTAATTAGTACATTAAAATGCTAGAATTTCACTCACCAAAATTGGAGCACAGACTTCTTGGATGGGCTTTTAGTATAATTAACCACGCAGCAAAGACATATTATGTCAGATAATTATATTAAAAATGCTACAAAAGGCACTGACTTCACAAACATGGTGCAGATTTTCAGGTCAGTGAGTTGGATTAAGTGGAGATGAGGCCTACCAGACAAATAGCAAATACAGCAGCCTGTGTTCTCACCCTCCTGTCACCCAGAGTGCCCATGCCAAGAATTTACCACCAAGACACTTGTCTCAAAGGTTGAAATTAGCTGTAGAGCACAAAACTATCTTTGTACCAGGCTGTAAAGATGTTTATTATGCCTCCACTGTGGAGACATTATGTTTTCAGGTTGTCTGTCCATCCATCTGTCCATTACAAATCTTGTTACCACTACAGGAGCTCACTTGTCTGAATCTTTTCCAAAGTTAGATTGGTTAATACCTATGATAATTAGAACATCTGGTGACATTTATGAGATTGTGGGGTCAAAGGTCAAGGCCACACAGGGTCAGATTTAAGACAGAGGCATAATATAGAGGCATTTAAAAATGGGATTCGATGGGGATTTGCAATTGCCAGTCTCAAGTGGAGCAATTATTGGCAGTTCTGCACTGGTTTCATTTGGAGGTTGCCACTTGATATGAAGCACAGTTCCAGAGTTTTCCTAGTGTAAAATGGTTCAAATATCCAAACAATGCAAAACATTCAATTATTTTCTTATAAGTTTATTGTCACCTAGGCGGTGCAGTGGTTAACACAGCACCCTCACAGCAAGAAGTTGCTGGTTTCAACTTACCACCCAACTGGGGCCTTTCTGTGTAGAGTTTGCATGTTCTCTCTGTGCCAGCATGGGTTCTCTCTGGGTAGTCTGGCTCCCTGCCATAGTTAAAAGACATGCATGTTAGGTTAACTGGTTGTCAGTCTTTTTGTATTAGCCCTGTACCCCACCTCTCGCCCTATGACAGCTGAGATAGGCTCCAATGTCCCCGTAACCCTATACTGGATGAGCAACAGATGGATATATGGATTTATAAATACTGAACCATGATGATTAATACCAAAATAGTAGATAGAGTAAGCATTTTAAAACCTGGACACATAGACACATAGAACAAAGTACAAACTCAAATGGGAATTCTACTTTTTCTATTCAGCATTCCAGTAGAGAACTTTGAGGACCATAGCGCCCCTCCTTCACCTGATGAAAAGGACTCAGGCTTCTTTATGCTGCGAAAAGACAGCGAGAGGCGAGCCACCCTGCACCGCATCCTGACCGAGGATCAGGACAAGGTGGTGGCCAACCTGATGGAAGCCCTCGCACAGGTTGTAAACCAGTGGGAATTAATGGATGGATGTAGCCACACATAACAAGATCAACTTTACATACAAAATTGTTAACTAAATACACTTCATAAACAGGTGAAACTGGTCCCTAAGCATAATGAAATGAATAGCTGTGAAGTAGTGAATGAACAGTTTTAACTGTAAATTAATAGTTATGAACAGCTGAATCAGTTTGCTAACAATAATTGAAAAATGGTTTGGTGAATGTTGTCCTGGTTCAGATTAAATTGAATATAATACAATCATTTAATCATGAAAGGTGCTAGGAAGGGGTTTTTTTGAGTCCATCTGACAGGGATATTTGAGAATGTCAAGGTTGGAAACCACTGTTATCCTAAACCACTGTTTTCATCTCTTCTTTCCACACTTGCCTCCTACCTCAGGGCTCTGAGGAAATGAAGCTAAAACCTCAACACATCTCCACCCTTGTGGTGAGTCTGGCTGACTTTGTTCGTATGGCAGACAGGAAAATCATCGCCAACATCCTGTCTCAGCTCAAGTTGGAGCTGGACTTTGACAGCACTGCCATCAGTCAGCTGCAGATCATGCTGTTCGGCTTCCAGGATGCTGTAAGTGCTATAAGAAATACCATGAGATAGATAGCGGGTCAAAAATTAATTCAACACAATAAATCTCAGCTATATTTCATCTGAGATATCATCTCACTGGGCTTATGAATAATTGATCCAAATTGAAATGTGAACCATGGAATCCCACGCCAATAAAACATCGTTGGTGCAGTAGTTTAGTTCATTACTATTTGTCTTCAGCTTACCTAAAGATCACATTTTAATTTGCAGAAGTCACAAATCCAAACTGTTGCTTTGATGGTTTGCTGCTGTAATTCTCCTCACAGGCTGATCAGTTTTCTGTGCTATCCTGTTATCTATTCCCCTTTTGAAGGCAAAGGTGCTTCTGCGTAAAAATAGACTCTGGACAGTGTAATTATTGTCATTTTACATGAGCTACAGACAGCAGCAGGCTGCCTTGTTGCTTTTCTTTATGCTCAAAGATTAGACAGATAACTGGAAATACTTGTAACCTTTAAGTGAGGCGATAAAAGGACAGGATCTGTCAGAAATAATTGCACTTTCTGTAAAAGGGCTTATCTACTCTCCCCCTCAGAAATGCAGTTATGCAGATGAAATAACATGGAGCAAGTGGTTGTTTTCCTATTTGTAAGTGGTATTGTGTAATCCTGGTGGTAAATGAAGCTCTGATGCCTCCTGCTGGTCATCAGTGCAGAAGGTTTAGAGTAGCGCATGATTACAAATAATGATTCCATAAAATACTGGGAGAAAAGTAGGGTTGCTATAAAAATCCCTTTGGGGATATGCAATTAATGTAGCAGAGGATAGTAATAAATGGAACAATAAACTGAAATATAAACAATTCTATTAAGAACAATGAAGACTTTAAAGCAAACATGAACCCACTTGTTTTTAATAAAGATATCAGTTGTGGCAACAGATGAAGTAGAATAAAATATGTGCTTATAAGTGTGAAAATCTCCATTTCTAGGTGAACAAAGTGCTACGAAACCATAACATCAAGCCTCACTGGATGTTCGCTCTGGACAACATCATCCGCAAAGCTGTGCAGACTGCCATCACAATCCTGGTGCCAGGTAGCATCATCAATGTCTGCAGCAGAGCACCGCTAAATAAGTTATGACTGTTCCCTCAGGGCACAACTAACTGATACAGGAGGTGGCCGTTTGCTGTGCAGGCCTGCGTGTGATCCCAACCTGTGGTTGCAGAGCTGAGTTTTAAGTCAGGATATGAAGGGATGTCAAATTAAATACATACCTGTGTTTCTTGCTTAGGCAAACATTATTTTGAGTGGTCGGAGGCACAAAATGAAACGAGAATAGGTTATAAAGCAGTTTGTTAGGAGAGATTTTAAAAATCTACAAACAGCAAGATAAGTCATTCTCCCCAAAGAATTAAACTAATAAAACATCAGCAGGTGGTGGGTTGAATGTTAAATTCGGCTGCAGTTACGTCATCAATGCAAATGCTATTTTTATTTTCTTTTTTTCCTTTATAATGATGTTTTGTAACAAAGCTCCAGCCAAATGTTTGCTACATTATCAAGTTGTTAATCTCAAAAAAGAACGAAAATGTTGTCTGCTCATAACTTTGACTGTGTAAAATGACACTACATTTTGTTTGAGGTGCAGTAGGTATGAAATTTACTGCACCTCTTGCAGATATTGGTTATATTTGTGATGCATATGTTTTTCTGTGTGGGTGTTTTGCGAATTTTTTACTGACATTTTAAAGTATTAACCTTGATTCCGGTAAAGATAGAAATGCCTCTGTAAATGAGTTAAGACCATTGGTTCAGCCTTTGCAAAGCCAGCCAGCCATGTTTGATGCCCCTTCTGTAATCATGATGTCTCTAAAAATGATTTCGTCTTGTCTGCGTTCAGAGCTGAGGCCTCACTTCACTCTGGCCTCTGAAAGTGACGCAGCCGATCAGGATCAGGACGTCGATGATGACATTGACCCCGACAGAAGCTCCACCCACCAGAGCCGGGCACCTCCTGTCGCTGGTCACGACGACACCGTGGCCACCTCGGGAGTCAGCACACTCAGTTCCACCGTCTCCCACGAATCCCATAATGCACAGCGCTCTGTGAGCATGGAGCTAGGGAGGATGAAGCTAGAGACCAACAGGTAGACTTCTAGTTAAAGACCATTAACAGCAATGTAGGGCTTATTCGTTTACCAGCCAAGGTTGTTTTATCTGTTTTTAGACTTTAACTCGTCTTATGACTTATCCATTTATTTGTCTACTACTCCCTGTTTGATTCCAGGTTGCTGGAACAGCTGCTGGAGAGGGAGAGAGAGTATCAGGCCATCCTGCAACAAGTGCTGGAGGAGAGAGAGCAAGAGATTAAACTACTGAGGCTGCGATCTGAGCCCGAAGGTCTCTACTTAAATCCAACTTAACTTTTTACACTCCCTGTGTGCAGAATAATCACTGCTACTGCTGCTACTTTGACTCTGCCTTTACATTTTACTTTACTGAAAACATTACTGAAAAGACTCACTTTCACTTCTGAATTGTAAATCAAAAATAAGTTAATACAAGTCATGACAGGAACAGTGCACTTAAACAAAGCCTTCTCATCACTTAGAGGAGGTGCTAATTAAATGACTTCTAATTTGTTGGTCTGATCAGTGATTCCAGTGTTTTGTGCATCCTGAACTGGTTATGTAGTTGTGACTTCGAGTAATGATGGTGACTTTTCTCTTGGGGCCAACTCATTATGCAAAGATGGTAGAGCAGCTTTGAAACAATATACTACTATTTTCACTGCTTTAGTGGCAAAGTGAAGCTCAGCTGAATGTTGATACTGAACTTACAACTTATTGTAAGACAGAAGTGGAAAAAGTTAAATCATTCTAATCCACCAGGGCCAGTTTTTCTGAGATGGGAAACATGACCATCGCACAAGCAGACTTGCAAACAGAGCTCATGAACAGGCTGTTATATAGCCAAGGCAGAAAGGTGTGAGGAGTTTTAAGAATATTAAATGTTAAATTTATATATTTGCACAAAGCTGTAAATAGTCTTACAGCTTGTTGAGAGAGTTGTGATAATAAAGCTGAAATCCCTCAATTACAAAAGTACAGTACAAAAAGTAACACATCCTTTTAATGTGCCACAGTTATTCTTATAAATTTACCAGCTGCAATACAATCAATCATAAAGCCTCAGCTTTAGCATTTCGTGCATTTTATTGTCTTATCTGGTTTGAGAGAAATAGTCGACACTGCACACGCATAAGGCAGCAGTGTGTCAGTCAAAAAGTAGCCATGCCCTGGTTTATCATCTTTTTTGACACGATTTATTTACAAAATGACCATTGGTTGTATTAAGTAAGTTTTAAAACTAGTGACTTAAACCATAAGCTCATCAGGAAAGTGTATATTGGGGTCATAAATCAAGACAGAAGTACAATAAATTTCTCATGGACTTCTGTGCAATCAAACTTTATTTTGAGTCACCCCTGCTGGCCATTACAAAGGCTCGTAGTTTAAGATGGTATCACACTGCACCATGCAATACCACAGCTCAAGACTTTTGCACAGTATTGTATACATGTTTGGTAAATGGGCTCTGTATGCTGAAGGAGTGTCCTCAAAATCTTCTCTGTTAGACACCCCCACATCATCAGATGACCTGGAAGGACAGAGGAGCCAACCTGCAGAGAGGCATGAAGACCCTGAACTGACCCACTGGCTGAGGCTGTACGGTGCTGACCAGGACGCCATAGACAGGGTGGGTGTTTACCTCTTTTTATTTATAAAGCCCTTTATAAAACCATTTTACTGGATTATTTGCAACTAGATTAAGATCACTGTAACTGTATATTTCTTCATTTTGTTCCTCTAGATACTCAGTGAGGAATATACATTGAACAACATCCTTCATGATGTGACAAGAGATGATCTGAAGAGTTTAAGACTGAGGTAGTAAACCATAATTCAAAGTTTAATACAAGATCCAACAGTTTCCTGTCTGTAATTTGTATTCAGTTACAAAAATAAATGCTGATGCTGGCACCTGCAGACATGAAGAGAAACAAAGGCAGTAAGCTCTAACAGTTTCCTGCTGCATAATATTAGGGTATAATGTTGCATTTCCTGTTTTTGCACACAAGTTGCACTTCAACGGTTCTTAGAGGCGTCAAGAACTAATATATGAAGAACTTAATTTATCACGCATTCCGTAAGGCAGTGTTTAAAAGTTTAAAAATGCCATTCATTTTGATAGAACCTCACAAGCTAAAGTTCTGAAGTGGATGGTTTGTGTCCGAGAGTAGCTAAACTGCCACACTCAGGAGGTCACACTTAATCTGAAATCTTCTAAAATTTAGAAGACACAAAAAGAGATTTGCATAATTTGTAAAATTAATACAACCCTTATAAACATGGTTATTGCTTACTACTGCTACTTCTACAGTTTTCTCTTTAAAGTTTTTTGTGCCATAGTGCAGGTCTTTAGTATACTGTGTTCAGATAAGAGTGAAACATTTAAAAATTAGAACTAATATGAACTCTTAAAGTGTATTGTGTGTGAAGAGTCTGTGCATATCTGGCGCCACACAGTGGTCATATCAAACAATTTGGCAGACAGCTATACACATCATAGTGTATCTGCAGTTCTTAAAAAGCCTTTAAAAGCCCTGAATTCTGTTATTAAAAATTGTTAATTTTATGTATATAATGTTTTCTCCACAACTGAAGGCAGTTATAACAGGTTTTTAGTGTCCAACTGCAAGCTGTTGAGAAACATTATACGTGTTTAACTGCCGTTGTAACAGCAGATTGTTTGCATTGTGTGATTGTACACACTGATAACATTGTCACAGCTGCACACTACCACAGCAAAGGAGCTTAATATCTAATAATGTGCAAGTATCAATTGAAAGTTTTGTATTATTCCATCTCACAATATTCTGCTGTTTATTCAGGTCATATTAATTAATTAATGAGATGTTTAGCAATTATTACCTAAAGAAATATCATTTTATAACATAAAATTCTCAGAAATTTTAGCTTAAGTTTATTCTCTGGCTTCTGAGATCAATAAAGAGATATTAACCATAGACTCATGCAAAGAGATGGATGCAGCCTCCTGGGCCCCGTACTACGAAGCAGATTCAACGTACCCTGTATGTCTTTCCATTGTCTGGCTTTACTTACCATAACACTGGCGATCAGGCTAAACAAACACACATGAAGGTGGTTCTTCTTCTTCTTTCAGCTGCTCCCTTTAGAGGTTACCACAGCAGATCAATTGCCTCCATCTCACCCTATCCCTTGCATCCTTTTCTGTCAAACCAACCCTCTGCATGTTGTTCTTCACTACATCTATGAACCTTCTCTGTGGTCTTCCTCTTTTTCTCCTGCCTGGGAGCTCCAGTTTCACACAATGGTGACCCCCTCAGAGAAAATAAAAGGGAGCAGCCAAGGTGCTCATCAGCTAGATAGATCAACCCCAAGTTTCCTAATCCGGCTATGAGCGTGTTCACATGAAAGGGGTGGCATTGGTAGGATCCAACCGATTATAAACATGGCTGAGTCTAAGGTCAGCAGAGTGGCTGATTTTTACAATGGAACATAAAAACTAAGATATGAGAAAAATATATAAAGGTTAAACACAGAATACAGATTTAAATCAACGCAGCTGCTGCTGACAAATCAACAGTATGAGTGGCTAT
This sequence comes from Etroplus canarensis, assembly GCA_015106775.1. Classification (NCBI taxonomy): domain Eukaryota; kingdom Metazoa; phylum Chordata; class Actinopteri; order Cichliformes; family Cichlidae; genus Etroplus; species Etroplus canarensis. The sequence continues at coordinate 50,410 of VUQH01003499.1, forward strand.
AACAGGAAAGTGCTGTATAGTACTAAAGTTTATGCTCTTGGTTGCTAGTTTCAAGCCTTATACAATCCATCATGATATTCATTTTGTAAATTATGGTTTCATTAAAGAAGAACTGACAATAAAGCAGGTTATTTTTTTTACATCTATCTTTTATATGTAGTCTTAACTTGCATTCTATGCAAAATGTTCCAGATTTGCTTTGTTGCCAGTGTGAAAACCCTACTCTGTGCAACATGCCTTGATGGATTGCAATGCTGTGCACATGTACAATGTACCCTCTGGCTCTCAAGACTAAAGTATTTGAAATATGCTCGAAATGGCCTTATGGTTTGTCATGAAGGTATCCTATTAATCACTATTTAGCAGGAACTAAGTCTTTTCTCTTTATCTGTCCTGACAGAGGTGGGGTCTTGTGTAAGCTATGGAAGGCCATCACAGACTACAGGCAAAAGCCATCCTAAGGCCTTAAGTGGTGACGACCACTCTGAGAAGCCGGGACTTCTTTTGTCCCCAACAACTCCTCTTTACCTCAGTGTTTATAAAACAAGATTTTGGAGAAGAAGTTGTGTTGACCAGCTTTCCACCCACACATGAATCTTCTGGAGTATTTTATAATATTAAAACAAGGATTTTGGATTTTAGGTCATTTTGAAAGCAAAAATTTCTGAGAAGTGCCACTAGTTTTGTTATGTCTGATGGACAGGACACAGCTTTTGTTACAGGTGTGTTTAAAAATGGAAACTGATGGAAAAATCTATTATTAAAATCTTGAAAACTGTTTAAAAAAACATTTTCTCCTGTCTTTACAAGATACGATGTTTACAAAACTGGAGACTGATTGTTTTCTAATACAGGCCTGAGACACAAAATACTACACTGATCTGTACTAATATTTTTATCATTGCTTATCTTATCACTACTTTATTTAAATTTGTTTTAATTTAATTGTTATCATAATCCGGAGGATGTCAGTGCATGTCCTGTTTTTGTTTTTGTTTTTTCCGAACTGAGACTTGTTTAAATTGTCAATGCTTTTTTTTCCACGTTTCCTTTTATATGAATCTACGATTTTATTTTTAAGAAATTTATTATGTAAATATTGTGTTGCATAATTCTATGTGAATGACATGTATGTATTTTGAAAAATACATACCTGAACATAGTATATTTCCGTGTGGATTGGACCAAGTCTACCATGAAACCATGTGAAAAATGAATCGTATATTATTGTATTTTCTGGTGTCACAAATCATAGAGAGCCTACTCATGTAGTATTTAATTGACAAAATTGTGTTTATATTGCTTGTGTCAATGTCATTCAAACAAGTTTAATATGGAAGAGCCTTGATCTCTTTTTTATTATTTTAAACCATGATTTTGGAAACTGGGGAAATCATTGTGAGTGTAGTGTCCATTTTGTTTCATATCTGACTCAAGATTGTTGTGACATATTGTTAAAATAAACCTTTTCATCTTGAAACTGTGAAGGAAATGTGTCAGAAATGTTCTTTCACAATACGCTGCGAGTAAAACATTAGATTTTTGAAGGAGGAGGCTAAAGAATGCTAAATACTCTTCTTGGTAGTAAATCAAGTGATTTATTTTGTAATATTTTTGTTTTTTTAACCTATAACAGAACTAACCACATAAATATTATGAAAGCTACTATTGATCCAGTCATCCAGCTGGGATGATAACATGTTTGGGATAAAAAAAATAAAGACGTATTGCTTTTTTTCCCTACATTTCAGTAGTATTGTTTGTTTAAGATACTATCTAACCTGTCTAAGAGTAAGCTACTAGGATATTTTAAAGTATAAAATCATTTTATGTTTTTATTTACTGTCTTATTCATTGCATTCAAAGGGAAATGTATCTTTTACTTCGCTTTGTGCAATAAGTAGATACCCGAATACTGTACTGTATGCTATAATATCCCCGTAGTGTAGTGGTTCACACATTCACCTTACAAGAGAAAGGTCCCTGGTTTGATTCCAGGTGGGGACACAAGCCCCTCTCACCATGGAGTGTTGCATCAGGAAGGGCATTCAGCATAAAACCTCTGCCAAGTTACCAATTCTGATTAATCCACAGTGGCGACCCCTTGGGTAGAATACAAGAGAGCATTTATGAAGCTTTGTTGTAGATTAAAGTATATAATAATCTTTGAAGTAATAGTGATAATATAATAAACATGTATCTAGGGGCCATTCTGTACTACCAAATATACCAAGCATTGCTTCTTCTGCTTCTTTTAGGTTCTCCCTTTGTGGTTGCCACAGCGGATCATCTGCCTCCCTCTCACCCTCCCCCTTGCATCCTCTTCCCTCACACCAACCCTCTTCATGTCCTCCTTCACTACACCCATAAACCTTCTCTGTGGTCTTCCTTTTTTTTCCTCCTGCCCGGCAGCTCCGTCTTCGACATTCTTTGTCAAATCTGTCCACTATCCCTCCTCTGAACATGTCCAAACATCTCAGCCTTGCCTCTCTGACTTTGTCTCCAAACTTCTCAACATGAGCTGTCCCTCTGATGTACTCATTTCTAATCACGTCCATTTTGTTTACTCCCAGTTAAAATCTCAGCATCTTCAATTCTGCCACTTCCAGCTCTGCCTCCTGTCTTTTCATCAGTGCCACCATCTCCAAACCATACATCAAAGCAGGCCTCACTACCATCTTGTAAACCTTCCCTTTCACTCTTGCTGCTATCCTTCTGTCACAAAGCACCCCTGACACTTGTCTCCACCCACTCCACCCTGCCTGCACTCTCTTCTTCACCTCTCTTGTGTATTGTCCATTGCTTTGGATGATTGACCTCAAGGATTTAAGCTCATCCACCTTCACCTTACCTTCGCCCTACTCCTTGCATCTTCACCGTTCTGCTTGCCTCACTCTCAATCTGCAGACACCACAGTCCATGGAGACACCTGCCTATCCTTATTTGTCAGCCTGTCCATCACCATCACCACTGGCTTACAGACAATCCCTGATGTAATCCCACCTTCAACCCATCTGTCACTCCTATCACACACCTAACCATTGTCTCACTGTCCTCATACATGTCCTGCATCACCCTTACATACTTCTCTGCCACTCCTGACTTCCTCATACAATACCACAGTTCCTCTCTTGGTACCCAATCATACTATTTCTCACAAAGACACAGAGCACTCTCAAAGCAAACATTATCTCTGCAGTACTTTTTCTCAGCATGAAGCCATCCTATTGCTCACTGATCTTAACCTAGCTTCAGCAACTCTTTCTCATATCTTCATGGTATGGCTGATCAACTTTATACCTTTGCAGTTACTAAAGTTCTGCACATCACCCTTATTAGGATGAGGGCACTTATCCATTCAACATCCTATTGCTCTCCAAGATTGCGTTAAACAAGCTGATAAAGTCCACTGCCCTCTCATCTGGACATCTGAACGTTTCACTTAGTCTCATTGCCACAGATGTAAAAAAAAAAAAAAATCAAGCACTTAACCATGCAGTCTGGATTTAAAAACATTTGTGAAAGAATGGGTTGTTCTGAAACGCTCACTGAAGTTGACCATGGTACTGTAATAGGATGTCACACTTGTGACAAGTCAGTTCTTGAAGTTTCTTCCTTCCTAAATATTCCGCTATGAACTGTAAGTGGTATTATTGCAAAGTGTAAGCATTTAGGAACCACAGCAACTCAGCCACAAAGTAGCAAACCACATAAGTTACAGAATGCTGAGGCACATAGTGCGTAAAAGTCACCAACACTCTGCTGGCTCAGTAACTACAGAGTTCCAGACCTCCCCTGACATTAACATCAGCACAAAAACTGTGTGTTGGGAGCTTCATGGCATCGGTTTCCACGGCCATCCTGTACAGGTGCACGCCAATGACATCACCAAGCACAATGCCAAGCTGTGGTAATTCTGCACTCTGCTGGGGCTCTAGACAAAAATTCACACTGCCCCCCTCCAACCAGTGTTCACTAGCTTGTTTAGATATAATCATGTACACCACTGGTAAGGGGAGTGAGTGGAATCAGGTGGGGCCCCTTAGAGGGGTTAGGTCTCGCCATCATTGCAAACATTTTCACTGCTGTAGTTTAAAGTTTGTCATCCCTCAGGGCCTCCCGTATGGTCTGGGGCCCCAGGCAGTTGCCTGCTTTGCCTGATGGCAAGTGGCCCCTCTGGTGCCAAGTGTCAGATCCAGTGATGTAAAAAACACTACCGCTGGACTCCGGAGCAGTGAAAACATGTTCTATGGAGTGAAGAATCCCACTTCTCTATCTGGCAGTCTGATGGATGATGGCTAGATAGCCTGGGCCTCTTAATTCCAATGACGTGCAATCTGAATGTTTCAGCTTACCAAGACATTTTGGACAATTCTATGCTTGCAACTTTTGAGAACAGTTTAGGGAAGGCCCTTTTCTATTCCAGCATGACCGTGCCCTTGTGAACAATGTGAAGGCATAGTTAGATGAGTTTGGTGGGTAAGAACTTGACTGGCCCTCACAAAACCCTGACCTCAACCCCATCAAACACTTCTGGGATGAACTAGAATGAAGACTGTAAGCCAGCACCCCTCATCCAGCATCAGTGTCTGACCTCACAAATTTTCTTCTGGATGAATCAACAAAAATTCCCACAGCCACGCTCCAAAATCTTGTAAATGCCTTTTCATAAGAGTCAAAGCTGTAATATCTGCAGGTGTAATATAGTGTCCAACCTCACATACAACTCACTATAAGCTCTGTTGCAGATGTTTTCCATGCATTTATGGTTAATAAGAGGCATAAATGCACGATGATGTTGACTCAAACAGGCCCGGCAGGTTGGACGAGAGCTGTAACAGGTGAGCTGCTTTTCGCCATGTTTATTCATCCCCGTGACGTCAACAGCCAACGTTCTGGTCTCGCGGCCGCCTCCCCCTCACCATGACAACAGCAGATTTCTGGAACAGAACAAATGGTACAGGATACTTTATAAAACAGTGTCATTCAAAGCAGTGAAAGATACGCTTTCTATCACCGCCGTGAGGGAGCTTCATGAGCTGGAGGCCAGCCAGAGGCAGAGGGAGACGCCGTTCGACTGCGTGAACAACAACATGGCTCTGCTTCAGCATCCCCGGCTGATGCTCGCTTGCGTTGTGCTGCTGCTGCCGCTGCTGCTGCTCACCGTCAGCGGCGTCGACGCTCGGTCGTCGCCGATATCCGACCTGAAGTCCAAAATATCCGGGGTGGAGGAGCTCTTGGAGGAATTCCGCAAGCAGCTCCAGCAGGACCAGGCGTATAGGACAGGTGAAGTGATGGACTCCTGCGTAGGCGACTTTAGCGCCGCCGGGGAGCGCATCATCCGGGCCAAGGACTCCATCGAGCAGGGAGCCACCTTCCTGCTGGCCCCGGATAGGGTGTACACCTGGAAGGACTGTCTGCACGCCTGCTGCTCCCAGCCTCACTGCACCGTGGCGGTGGTTCATGAGGACCAGGGGCAACCCGGTGACAGTCTGACCTGCTACCTGTTTAACTGCACCTACAGGGGTAAGAATGTGTGCTCCTTCTCCGCGCAGAACGGCTTCACCGCGTACAGCCGGACTCCCAACACCACGCAGGGACACCTCCCTGTGTCAGCCAGCGGCTCAGCAAGGAGGCCCGCGGAGGGACCTCCTGATGGGGATGGTGCGCAAGGTGGGCGACCTGCTGACAAAAATAACGTGAATATCGCTGTGTTTACAACAAGCTGATGGGTGATTTAAAAACGTGATCTGAATACTAACCTACTCATGCATCTGCTGAACAATTTTAAATGCAGCCAGATAATTAGAAATGTAGAAAAAATGACTTGATATTTAAGTAGAAGTGATTGAGCAATGCAAAACAGAAAGTGCACTTTCATCCCTCTAATGCATGCATGTATTTCATAAATTATATATTTTACTTTGTTTTTGGAACTGATATGTGAACTTGGATCAGACATTGATGATCATATTGAAGTAGTTTTTATAATCTCAGATCCTGGAAGTAATTTTTGTTCTTCCTTTCCCTTAAGTTTTAGGCTAAGGTCAATACTTAAAACTTTCTTGATGCAGTTTTTACATCCCTTTACTGTATTTTCACTTTAATCTCAAGAAATATTTTGAAGCTTAATCACATGTGTTAAGACAGTGTAGTAAAATTTCTGTCAGCTTTGTAGCAGCTCCGTTTAACTTTGCACAGCAGAACCAAGCTGTATCACCTGCTTCTTATCCAGATAATGCAGTAGAGCGGGTTAATAATTTGCCTTTCTGCTTCGAGCCCTGCAAAATTAGAGCAGAACACTGAGACCAGGAGCAGGTGTTTTTACATCTGTGGCTTTGGGCATGAGCCATGAGATTAAAAGCGAGGAAAGTAGTCTTTTTTGTGCAGGCATATAAGTGGAAAATAGTAAGCTTTGAGCTGAATAAATTAGTCAGTTGTCTGATTTGCTATTATTAGTAATTCAGATAAAAATACCAAATACATTTCTCTTGTTTTATCCTTTTCTAAAGTGAGGTTGTGTTTATTTTTTCTGTTTTATTTCATTCTAAACAGAATATGTGTTTATATCAGTGAATAAACGACTCTTGGACATTTTTACAGGCATTTTTCACTGAGTAGTGGTTAGCAGCCTAATTGATTAAAAAAGCTGCAATAAGAAAAAATCTACTTCATAAATCCATCACAGTTCCATCAAAAACATTAAACACAACCTGTAACAAAATAGCTTAATAAAATACAATATTACACGACCAAAAAAAGTCAGTTAAACAATTAAATAGAAAATAAATACTGGTATTGGGATGTGAGGCAGAAAAGATTTCCTGTATTTATCTATGTGCAGCAAAGGTGCAACAGACATTAGAGAAAGTGGTCTTCTGCTGTCCATTAAGTGAAATAACGTTCCCTTGGAATAATTAAGTTATCAGTCTTTATTAATCTTACTTAAAAACACAATTTATGTTTTAACCTGCAGTAGATTCAAATAACATTTAGTGTTAAAATTGGTAGAAGAGATTATATAAAGCAGGCATGTGGAGCACACCTTCTATTTAACACCTGTGATGTTACAGAGATGGATGAGCCTCCTCGTAGCGACGCTGGACAGGATGTGGTGATCCAGCTGCCCACAGACTGGGCCGTGCTGGACGGCCGCGACAGCGTTGATGACCACGGGATCAGCCACTATGAATGGACTCTGATTAAAGGGGACACAGCCATCAATATGAAGGTAATTGTTTGCTTTCTAAAAGTTATATATACACTAGTCTATGCATTCACTGAGCATTTTATTAGGTACATCTTGCTAATACTGGGTTGGATACAATTTTGCCTTCAGAACTGCTTTAATTCTCTGTGGCAAAAATTCAACAAGATGCTGGAAACATTCCAGCCATCAGAAGGGATGGACATGGTTAGGAACAATACTCTGGTAGACTGTGGCGTTTAAACAGTGCTCAGTTGGTACTAATGGGCCCAAAGTGTGCCAAGAAACACCCCCACACCATTATCCCACCACCAAATGTATACCTGCATACCTTGGTTGTAACGAGTGGTTATTTGAGTTACTGCTGCCTTCCTGTCAGCTCAAAGTAGTCTGCCCTTTTGCCTCTGACCTCTGGCATGAACAATGCATTTTCACCCAGAAAACTGCAGCTCACTCAGGATATTTTCTCTTTTTCAGACCATTCTCTCTAAACCCTAGAGATGGTTGTGTGGGAAAATCCCAGTAGATCAGCAGTTTGTGAAATACTCAGAATAACTGTTATGGCACCAGCAACCGTGCTGCATACAAAGTCACTTTAGTTGCCTTTCTTCCCCATTGCTCAGTTTGAACATCAGGAGGCTGTTTTGACCTACATGCCTAAATATATTGAGTTGCTGCCATGTGATTGACTGATTAGGAGGCCCAAACAGAATCTGCGGAATTTTTCATAGATTTCTACAGAGATCCGAGGGGAAAATCTGCAGTGTTTTTCGCTTCTTACATTATTAATGATTAGTGAAAAAAGTTCCTAATCGTTTTTTTCATGAGAAAATATGTTGATGTATTCAAAACAATAAATCAACCAAAATTTACAAACATTACAACAAGCTGAAATAGTTGCACTGTGTCTTTGTGGATCTGGAGAAAGCATATGATAAGGTGCCAAGAGAGGAACTGTGGAATTGTATGAGGGAGTCAGGAGTGGCAGAGAAGTATGTGAAGGTGGTGCAGGACACGTATGAGGACAGTGGTGAGGTGATCAGC
>VUQH01003507.1:0-13222 GCA_015106775.1 Etroplus canarensis
TTGGCCGGGCAGTGTATAAATATGATGACAAATGAAAGTGCTAGATTTTTCTAAAACTTGCAAATGCTGTAAAATGTAGCCCCCCATTTTCTTTCTTTCTTACTTCCCCCCTTTTGCTTTTCTAAATGTATTTATTTTTTATTTTCTATATGTAATTTTTTTTCCTTTTTTCTGTTTTATCTTTTTTAATTTTTATTTTTTTTTTTTTTCTTCCTTCCTAATTTATTAACTAGTCCAATTGCGTTGTGTTTATTCAGATTGAGGGAGGATGCAAGGGTATACAGTTTGTGTGTGTAGTGGGTATATGTATGTATGTGTATATGTTAAGTGTTTGTGAAAAAATTTTGAAAAAGACAATAAACATATTGCCAAAAAAAAAAGAAAAGCGCAATATAAGGACCGTCCATTAGGTGGCGGCAACGCAAAAGGTCGGTGTTGCCAATCACCAATAAAGGTGGGAGAAGCAGCCAGCACAGGCTGCCGCAGATCCAGGCGCTCCTCCCATTGGTCGGTCAGCACATCCGCTCAGAGGCGCTTAGCCTGCTGATGCCACACGGAGGAAGCCCAACATAGTTCTGTAGTAAGAAAGGTACATATGAGTTTGTCCGTCAGTCGGGCTTCAGTGGAGCTCACTGAGAAACTGCACTACTAATCCTACACGGTAGACATTGTGATTAGAGCCAGAACCGCGAACTTAGAAGCTCCGCTAGCGTCTAGCTGCGTCCTTCTAATATATACGGGCAGGTGTAGCCGCCTCTTCCGGCCACGTGACTCGTCGGCTGGTTTGAGGCGCGCGTCTTTGGCGCGGATCTTCAGATCGTGAAGCTCAGAGACCGACACACACAAAGAGCCGCAGACACACACAGAGACGCGCCCCTCACTGTTTAAAGAGAAAATGTCGAACTGGACCAGAGAAAGGCGACGCGACGATCACGACGAGCAGGAACAAAGGTTTGTCTGCAGAGCTGCTTCAGGCTGTCATCAGAGCTTGTTTGTGTGGTTATTTGGTGAGCGGGGGTTAGATTAACTCTAGCCTTTGGTTGTGAAGCTGTGATGACTGTAAAAGTATTGCTCCTGTAATGAGGACCTGCGTGACCTGCGGTGTGTGGATTGTTGGGCTCACAGCCTGCAGAAAGGCGCTCCTTCACGAACAGTGGTTCTGATAAGGACCTGTCAGCTCAGACCCTGGGCCCAGAGAGACAAACCCCGGCTAAACAACACTTACCCCCAGCTGGGTGTTCTCTGACGGACACTGAGGCGGCAGGATACTTCAACCTGTCATGTTATTCAGGTAAAGCTGGATTAAAGTGTCTAATGGTTCACGGCTCGGTGGTTTCGGGTGTTCCCTGAGCTTCGGGGCTCAGATGGGATCATGTCTGGATGAACTGAGCCCAACAGTCGGAACAAGGAAGCATATGGCGGGAGAAACGGTGGCTCTCTTCTCTGTAAAGGAAAAGTGGCGGGGTAGTACTGCAGCCTCACCCACTGCACTGAGCGTGTATTATTTTACATTCACGTCAAACCTCCGGCATCTCTACGCTTTAATGAAGCTGCAAAGTGCATAAACCGTGCGCGGACGCGGTGTGACACGGTGTCTGGCTCCGCGCCTTTCTGGAACGCAGACCCGCACGGTTTCCTGCGCAGGGAGCCAGCTGCGACCATCATTGCTTCAGAAACCTCTGATTTTCTATCGTCAGGCAGTTATAATCTGCATTATAAACAGACATGCTTCTTTTTCTAGTTTTACACCAATGATATTAAAACAAGGAAAAAGTGTGACGTGTGAATCCACATGTGTCCTGTGTTCCTTGTACAGCAGCTTTGGCCCATCTCGGTGGTCCCACTGCAGGAAGAGAGGGATCGATGGAAACCCAAGGCCCATCAGCGAGGTAGATGGTGCTGAGAGGGGAAAAGGCAGGCATACGGACCGCAGCCACAGACACCCTAGGTAAGAGTAAAGGCAGATTAATGTGAAAGTGAAACTTACTGCATGGGACTCTGTTCCACACAAATGAAACCATGTTAAATCTTCAGGTGTCATTTCCATTTGTGTGCAAAAAGATTTTTATAATTTTAGACTCATGTGCAAAAAAAAACCCTGAAGTTTTAAGTCTGTCATGCTCGAGTTGAAGGGTGGTGCATTAAATGTTATTGTGCAGTGTGTTCCACTAAAAGCTCTGAGGATTGAATTGATCTGTGTAGTTCAGAGTCCACTGTGGGATCGAGTCCTAACTTCAAGGTTAAAATAAAGATGAAACATGAGGTTTGTTAAATTAATGTAGTAATTTATTTCTGCTTTACCTATGAGTTTTTCCTAATAAATTATAAACCGCAGTATCGTCTTTAAAGTGTTAAATACTGAAAAGTTAACTGGGTGCTATATGAAGGATTCTCACATATTGTGACTTCTTGGGTTAACAGTTTTTAATACATTGCCAATGTGTAGCCACATCATCTTCTGCCACTGTACCAACAAGACTCTCTTCAGTGAGTTCATGCTTGTGGTTTTGTCCCAGCTTCACTACTCCAGAGAGCACCAGGCCAGTGTCCCGCTGTGGCAGACAGAGTGACTGGGGCAGCCAGGTGGAGGATGATGAGATGAGGAGGGATGTACACAGAGACATGCAGCGGTAACAGTTTCTACATTATTTCAATCAGTTAATCTGATTCATTGAAAACACAATCTCGTTCTTTTTGGACTGCAACTGTTCGCTGACTCACTGTTTGCACTCTGTTCAGTTACAGGAGAAGGATACTGGGTACAGACGCTGCACAGAGAGAGAGAAGGGCCTCATCTGGCTCCTCTGGGAGGTATTTTTCATTTTGTCTCTTTCTGACCTTTAAACTCAATGGTGCTTTACTACTCCAACTGATCACTTAAAGCCTTTTATTTCAAGATTATACACACGTTCATACAGTGCTTTATTTTTATACCAACTATCATGCACACATTCACACTCCGATGGATGCATCAGGAACAATTTGGGGTTCTGCGTCTTGCCCAAGGACACTTCGGCATGTAGACTGGAGACGCCAGGGATCGAACCACCAACCTTCCTGTTGGAAGGCGCTCTGCTCTACCTCCTGAGCCACATCCGCCCCCCACAATAGTTATGAGTTGATGGATCGCCAGCTTCTCAATGCATATATCTAGTTGCTAATGATATAGAAGTGCACTGTAGTCTGTAATTTGTCATAAAAATACTGCCCCACACTGTTTTCACACCATGGTGACTGTAGAATTCCCTTGTATTGAATTGGGAAGGCATTAACAGCTGGTCTTTTCACATTTGTTAACAGCTGTGTAGGTAGCTCCTGCATATTGTAGCCTAATTCATGGGCGTCGTTCACAGATCTGCTGGTTATGCACTTCTTCCACAGAGCAGGGAAGCACCTAAAATTGTGATTGTAAATTGGCTGTGGATAAGTAGATAAAGTGCTTCAAGTGTATACTGTATGGTTAAGTAAGAGTTGTAGTCTGAATTGTACTCTGAGTGGTCAGTAAGATGAGAAAAGTGCTATTTAAATGCCAGTCCAGAAATAGCCACACACAGAACGTGAGGTTTTGATAGGGAATAAGAAAAGTGTTGAAAAGCCCAGCAGTGATGCCTTGTGGCAAGGAGGTGAATTACATTCACAAGACTGGCTGCCTCTTTCAATGCAGAAGCACTGAAAGAGCTTAACAAGCAATTAAGGACAATTAACCATGCACCCACACTTTCTTCTGTGCTTATACGAGGCAACGCACACACAACTTGGCATGTAGTCCCTGCTGCTCCATTCCTATATAGAAATAAACCATTTCTCTGGAGCCAGTTTCTCAAGCGAGAATCTTTGTCCATATTGTTAATGCCTCGACCAGATGTCTTTTAAAGCTAGGGTTGGAGTCGACTCTGCAATACAAAGAAATACTCAGCAGAGTGATGTTGTGTAACTGAGCACCAGTTGAAATATAGAAAAGACAGGTTTCCTCTCTGTTCTCTAACTGCTCCTTTTAAATGTTGTGACCTGTGATACTGGTCAGCTGGTCTGTCTTTTGCACTCATTACCAAATGTTTTAGCAGTTTCTCTTCATAAACAACTAGTGATGCAGATATGAATGAAGTGTAAACCTGTCTGTCTGCTGCAGCTGTGACTCCAGAGAGGGAGAAAACATGGAGACTGATGAAGCTGTGTTACTGCGGCGACAAAAACAGATCAACTATGGCAAGAACACGCTGGCCTATGACCGATACATCAAAGAAGTTCCAAAGTAGGTCAACAGAAACTCATAACGTACACCCTCAGTGACCACAGCTCTGAAAAATGATCTAAGTCCAGCACAAAAACTAATAGAAACTCAACTGTTGTTCTGATATATGCAGAAGATTTTTTTCTACTGATCTCTCTCTTGTTTTTAGGCACATGCGTCAGCCAGGTGTTCATCCAAAGACCCCTAATAAGTTCAGGAAGTACAGCCGTCGCTCCTGGGACCAGCAGATCAAACTGTGGAAGGTCAAACTGCACGCCTGGGACCCCCCTGCAGAGGAAGGCCAAGACAAGAACCTTGATAACATGTGAGAAAACACTCAACCTTTATATGGCTTTACGCATTCTGCACACTGTCAGTCAGATAAAGGCTATTCTCGTCTTTTTTTTCTTTTCAGAGAGGAGCTCAACCTTGATGATGTAATGGACATTGAATTGGATTTCCCAACCGTCACAGACCCCCAGAATGCCCAAGCCTCTCTGCCCGTAAATAGCCTTTCAGTGGAGGTGAGTATAACCAAAACTAGCACAAATGGATGTGACTACAGGACAGACCAGGCCACAGAGTTGGATTTTAAGAGCTTTTTACTGAATCCTTTTTCAGTATCAGAAATGTTTAGTTAGACCAATAGTTCCTGGTGATTGCCCAGTATTTGAGGAAATTTCTGGAAATGCAATAAGAGAATGTGTTCAGGTGATAAAACTGAAATTAATTCATGTTCATTTCTACAATTATTTTTGGCAAACTTCATGTTTTAGATGAAAATTTGTCTGAATGATAATTTAAAATTCAGATAGTATAGTAATAATGAGATATTGAAATCAGCTTTGAAAATCTTTGGGGTTAGCTTTACTTTAATGATCTCAGAACTGTACAGTTTTCTCATGACAAACACATTACATAGATCTTTTCCAAGCTGCCTGCTTAGTCATTCTCAGATATTAATACGAGCTCAAGGAGCTCTATAATAATGAACCCAGTTAAAAAATGGTTAAGGCTGGTGCCACAAATCAAAGGTTTTTGAGTATTGAGAAATGTAATATGAATGGATCCCAGACATATGATGAGCTGTCTTTTTATGTTCTGTGTGGGGATTGTATTGTGGGGATGCTCATACCTAACAGAAGAAAAGTCACCTCTTCATGAGCTCACTGTGTTAAAGTAAATTGCTTGTGTTCTGTTGCTCAGGATGAAGACTGTTCAGGTACTCCAGTCAAAGTACAGAAGACAGCGGAGCCAGATATGGCATAGCTTGTTGTTGTCCCTTCTCAGGGAACTGCATGTCAACATACTTGTTGAATGGTTCAGATGTCTCCTGCGACACCGACTGCTTGGTCCAATCAGAGACTTTAGCTATCAGCGACTTGATCCGCTTGGTAAAGTGCTGCCCTTACACAGCCTCACTTGGCTGGTAGTGATTAATCACACTTTAACATTAGGTTTTGTTTTTCAGCATATATTTTTTCTGAATCCATAGTTTGGGCCATTTGCAGGTTGATCTTCTCAGGGACTATTTTATGGCAAGATTTTACATTTTTAATCAGGCTTTCCAAGCATGTAAATGCTTCAGGATTTGGTGTTCAGAAAAACACTTGCAGCACAATCGGTGGCCTACTGGAGCACACATCTAGATGTGTTGATGCCCATTGGGTGGAAATGTGAGATTGCATTCTACATCCTGCAAGTGAGGAGAATCCAAATGCACAGAAAGCAGCTGAACTCAGAGGGTCCCTCTGGATAGTTAAAAAGGACATGGTGAAAACAGAGGCAAACCATTTCCTTTTAATGACTTGAGAACAAGACTTTTTTCAAGTGTGTACAGTTTTGAGTTGTCCTTAATAGATATTTGGGCTGTGGTTTTTTTGCATTTTTAAATACAAATGTAACTGTTTCTTATTGTTGTATCTTTAATAAGACGAAATAAAAAAAACAACTTGGAATGTTTAATTGTGTTTTCTTTCTTCTGTTACTGTACCTTCAGCTGCTCCCTTATATTTTCCACAAAACGAATAAAAGCTCATACTGTCGTCCTGCAGCTTGTTTCAGGAGTTGTTTAGGGAAAAGTGAGTCTATTAAATCCTTTGCAGAGGGAACTGCTGGGGTTGTGTGATCAGAAAAGGGAGCTAACTTAAACTAAGTTACAAGAGGAGCTGTCAACCAGACCTGGAATGGATTTTCATTTCAAGAGTGCATTTCTAGTCTTACTGACCACTCAGACCTGCTCATGCACAAGGAGAACTTGCTTAGTCCACTGTATACTAGCTGCAACCCCACCCAAACATTAAATAATGAAAATACGGGAACTCTTCTGATGTTTGAAGGAATACTAACAATAAAAACACATTTTTGACATTCAGTGGTTTCTCTGACTGACTTTGCTGTGACTTTGTGAGTAAACGGGCTGTAAAAATGAAATACATTTTAAAGTCCAAAACGTATGGCCTTTGCACTTCTCAGGTGTTCAGTCAGATGGCTTGGATCCTCTGGGGGGCCAGTTGTTTGACACCCCTGCACCACAGCAGATCATCTGCCTCCATCTCACCCTATCCCTGCATCCTCTTCCCTCACACCAACCTTCTCTGTGCTCTCCCTCTTCTCCTCCTGCCTGGCAGCTCCATCTTCAGCATCCTTCATCCAGGATGTGCACATGTCTAAACTGCGGCGCTTTCAGGAGTGTTTGCAGTCAACAGAAATTTCATTTGACAGTCTCCTGGCGGGGCGCTGTTGTGACACCAACTGGTTGAAATACTAAGAAGAAGAGAAGAGGGGGAGAAAGCAGTCAGGAGCGGAGCAGCGAGTGAATGTGCTGTTACTGTTCAGGTGTGATTGATTAGGGACGCAGAAACAGTGAGTGGAGACCATGCTGAGGGCTTGTCTGAGAGGAGCTAACGCCACAGCCCGGGTAAGACCCCTCCTCTGCTCCTGTGAGCTGCTGTTAGCGTGTTGTCATTCAGTGACCCAGAGCCTGCCTCAAGGTGCCACAGTGGATTTTATGGTGGGCAAGTTTGGGGTGTTAACTCTACGATGCTGCCGAGCGTTGTGTGTTGAAGCCATATGATTGGTAGTGGAAGTGATCTTGTCATAGAGCCAAAGAGAGGAGCTCGTCCTGTCACTGCTAGCCTTGTAGCTTCCAGTGACAGGCGGCTAATGGCGTGCGAAGCTAACGAGTTTGGCTAACTAAGTTGAAGCGGGGAGGTCATCAGGAGAGCCCGGCTCCAAACAAAGCGCTGCTGTTCACTTCTTAGTCATCATTGTGGGCCAGAACGCAGGCAGTGTGTAAAGTGTCACTAACAGCGTGAAGTTAGTGCGTCTGTGAACGGACTGGATGGGAGTGAACTCTGAGAAACAGATGTGGACGCGCCTTTATGGAACCGTATTTACCTTATTACAGTTACAGTTGGGTGACCGGATGTCCCTCCTCATGTGGGACAGCGCCGCGGTTTGACTGGCTCTGCAGGACATGCAGTTTTCTGCGGCCTGGCTTTAACCCAGGAAGCAGGGAAGCTTTTATTATAGCCTGTCTGATTCTGTGGCCAGAAGGGAACATTACAAGTCACCACAAAGTGCCAGGCTTTGTGGGTACTGGAGAATATGATGGAAACTACCACACAGGGCATGAAGCAGTAATATATAATGGTGTTTTTGTCTCTTTTGGTTATTTTTCAAGGTGACTTGAAAGGCCACAGTATATATGTGTATCATAATTGGCCAGAACGACTAAAACTGCAGATAAGGTGTGCCGGTCTATGGATGCATCACTACTGAACCCCAAAGATGACTAGAGACAGAGCAGCAGCTGAAATAAGAGAGTACAGGAGGATAAAGAGTATCGCTTCAGACCATTAGACTAAACTTAAGCTTCCTGCATAGCAAAAGATCTGGAAAAGTTGCATTAAAATAATATATATTTGGCCTTTGCGTGCTAAATCCCTAAGCCTCCAAACTTCATTCTATGTTTGATACAGACATTTCAGACTGCCGTGCAGCATTGCTGACGTGTCCCACACTGACTCACACAAACAGTGTTTGTCCCACATTTGTTGTTTGGACACCCTATACAGCAGTCACGTAGGATACAATAAGTACTGATAGTCCCTCACATCAAACACACATGATGTGTTGTTACATTAATGCTCATGTACTATCTGCAGTGGCAGTTCTAGAGTCTGTCACAGTGGGGTCTTCCAACCAGCATTTATCACCACTGTGTTATAAATAATCTGACAGTATAACAGTAACTTGTTAAAACATGTTTTCACTGGCTTTCCTTGTTGTCCTTGGGATTGTTTAAACAGAACCCTGCAAACTACTCGCAGCAGGACTGAGTGAAATCAAGTAGGCCCCCCTTAGAGAGGTCAGGTGTCTCCTACTGTCATTGCAAACTTTGTGTATTGCAGGTGCTATAGTTTGAAGTTTGTCAGCCCCTGGGGGCCCCCAATGGCCTGTGGCCCCAAGTGTTTCCTTGCCCCGCCTGGTGGCAAGCAATGTCTCTGATTGTCTGTCCAGCTTCAGCCCGAGGTTTGGTTAGAGACAGCTGTGTGAAAAACATGTGAGCCTCCTTGTGCTGGTGGTGCTGACAGATTGGAACAAATTCACATTTCTTGTATTTTTATATTTTGTTAGATTTTATAAGTTTGCCAAAAAATCATGTTTATATTTTGAGTTAACTGATGTACTGTATGGGCAAAAGCTTTACAAGATCTACACATTCCATTCAGAGTAGCTTTTATGATGTCCCATTGTAAATCCATAGGCATTAATGTGGAGTTGTTCCCCACTCTGCAGTCATAACAGTCTTCTGGGAAGGCTTTCTGCAAGATTTTGGAGTGTTTTTGTTTGAATTTTTGCCTTTCATCCAGAAGCACAATTGATGTGGGGTGAGATGGCCTAACTGTCAACTCCATTCTAGTTCATTCCAAAGGTGTTGAGATCAGGGTACTTCAGTCAAGTTTTTCCACGCTAAACTCATCCAACCTTGCTTTATGCACTGGGGCACAGTCGTGCTGGAACATTAAAGGTCTTCGCCAAACTGTTACCACAAAGAAGCAGAGAATTATGCCATGGTAAGCTGAATCATTAAGATTTCCCTTTACTGGAACTAAGAGGACCAGGCCAACCCCAGAAAAACAACCTCATACTATTATCCCTCGTCCACCAAACTTTAAAACTGATTTACGTTCCCTGGCATTTGCCAAACCCAGACTCATCCATCAGACTTCCAGATAAAGTAGTGTGGTTTCACTCCACGGAACATGTTTCCTCTGCTCCAGAGTTCAGTGGCAGCATGTTTTACACCTCTTCATCCAACGCGTGGCATTGTGTGTGATGGTGTAAGGTCTGTATTCATCAGCACAGCCATACAAACCCATGCCATGCAGCTGCTGGTGCACAGATTCTGTGCTCATGTTAATGCCAGAGGAGGCGTGGAATTAAGTTATTGAATCAGCAGAGTGTTGGACACTTTTCTACACTCTGCTCCTCAGCACTCGGTGACCCCACTCTGTAACTTTATATGGTCTGGTACTGGGTGGCTGATTTGCTGTGGATCCTAAATGCTTCCACTTTGCAATAATCCCACTTAAAAATGTAATGAACTGACTTGTTGTAATGGTTGCAGCCTAATGCAATACCATTTTTAGATTCAGTGAGGTCTTTAGAATGATTCATTCTTTCACAAATGTTTGTAAATGCAAACTATGTGGCTAGCTGCTTGATTTTATCCACCTGTGGCAATGGGACTGAATGAAATACCTGAATTGAATGATTAAGAGGATTGGCCCAATATTTTTGTCCACACAGTGTATTTTCACCACACCTACTTTTATTTTTGACATTAGTTAACCAGAATAACTTTGGTCTACAGCATCTTTGGTTACAGTTTGTAATTCGTATGTTAGGTGAGGACCACTGCTCTTCTTTTCACCTCACAAAGTAAATGATAAAATTGTAGCTGCTGAATCAGTGTCCTTAAACTTGTTTGCCATGTAGCCACACAAGCAAAACAAAGCTGTATTTACAAAATATGTGGTTGAAATGTACTACTTAGAAACAGTGCTCTATATCATTTGCTGATCTCTTTACATTTGCAAATTATTGATTGTGTTCTTATTACCATCATATTTTATTTTATGATTTAAGCAAATGAAAAAGTGTCCAGTGTCTCTCTTTACTTGTGATGCTATAATTGGATAAAACACAATTAAAAAAACCATCAGAAAGTGATGACTCTACCTGACGTTAACAGAACCAGAATACTTTATTAATCACAGGGAAAGCTGCACATGCTTCTGAGCTTTTTTTTATGCTTGTGTGTTACATCGATGTTGTAGGCACGTCATAAACTGTCCACAAACCCTTGTGAAGCCCTACACTGTATTCTTGCATGCACTTTCCCAGAAATGTAACTGCATCTTGTGTCGACAGACCACAACTGCTGTGACTAGCCAGTTTGTTACTGTTGTTTCCTTCTGTGTGTTTTTGTCTACCATTGTGGGTTTTTTAAATTGGCTTCTCTCTTTTTTCTCTTGCAGTTCTTTCATTCTGAGTATCTTTTGTTAAGTATTTATCAGCTCCACCTTCTGTAGCATTTCTGTTGCCTGACATAAACACAGGAAGTACAGATAGGAAGTAGTAGAAGCAGTAGAATTGAAACTCAACAGTGCTACATGCCCCCTACCACCAACTAGTGTCTTGGCAGCGAATTGCAGGGCAACGCAGACATGCCTGAAAAAAGCATAAATGCTTTTAACAGGGTCAGCCACTGTGTCACAGGGTCTACATAGATCCACAGCAAAGGTTTAAATTAAGATTTAATTTACGTGCTGGGAATTTGATCTTCTGTCAGAATATTTTTGGTTGCCAGAATATTCTTCTGTCAACTAGTGAAGACATTGTGTAGTGTGCTGACTGTACTGAAATTCAAAATAATGATTACTCTAAGGTATCCACTATACGTGTGAGTGTGTGTTTTGGATAATAAGGTTACATAAACTATCTGCCCGTCTGATAATTTTTTTTCTCTGTCTCCCTCTTCTGGCTGCTTTTTAGAAGAACTATGGGAGAATCCCTCCAACCAATCTGCAACACTGCAGGCAGTACACAACAGGGGAAAGCAGGTAATACTCATACACACACACACACAGTACAGAGATGAATCGTTTTGGGCTCACACAAGATGTTCAGTTGTCTTTATATAGCAAGACATCCCCACATTGCAAACTGGCAACAATTCAGGTCTGCTCTGTCCTCCTCCATCATAGTGGTGCTTCCAAAGTGGTTGTTGGTGGCTTGTTGACAGTAACTGGGGGCATTGGAGGAACAATACTCTATGCCAAATGGGACCACAAGTTCAGAGCAGCAGTGGAGAAGAATGTTCCATACTCAGACTGGCTGTTGGGTCTGGCTTTGGGACCGGCTCCCCAAGATGCTGGTGTCCCTGTCAAGAAACAGGTAAGGAGTGAAGAGTAAAATATTCTACTCTTCACTGTACTGTCCCAAAATGATCGAAAATATATGGAAACAGTGGGCACTGTGACTGTAATTAAGATCATTTTGGGACAGTACAGTGAAGAGTCCTAATCTGACTGACAGAGAACAGATAGTCACTATCTGTTCTCTGTCAGTCAGATTAGGATTATAGCCAATAAACATTTAATTATCTACTTCTATAGAACAGTTATACTTATTTCTACAACCACATTGTAATAATCTACAACTTAATTTAAAATGGTTGCTTTTAAAGTTGGCCCAGCCACCCTCCATGCTGGAAAAGCAAGTGAAAACATCCAAAGGCAAGTCAGAGAAGAACGTGAAGGAGGCAGCAGAGAGTCCAGCCAAAGGGTCCGGTCCAGCTCAGCCTGCACAGAGCATTGAGGGTAAGTCTCCAATATGATCAGGTTTTGAGTTACTGCCTTACCTGTTGTGGTAGTGACTCATTTCATTCTGCCATTGGGTACAATAAAGACCAACAGTGTTCATAGTTCTGTTTGATTTTGTCAATTACTGATAGCATTGAGTGAAGAGCATAATGTGAAGCCATTAGCGTTGCAGCCATTCACCCTCCTTAAAACATAATTTGGGATACAAATACAAAAAACCTTATAGTGCACGGGTGAGAGAGAAAAACCAACACTGGGAGTTTGTCTCATTTCCATTTACATGTTGACATTGAATGATTTAATTTTACTGTAATTACCATAAGTGGATGGATATCTGCTATATAGCAAAAAATGTAAAATCCTAACTTTTGATGACTCTTTATTTTTTAGCTTAGACCTATGGCTTTACTGAATCATCCAGTTAAAGTAGCTTACCTGTCCTCCACTCTTTACCATGCCCTCCCCCGCACACAGCAGAGTTTTTCACTGACAAAAACTCCTGGTGGAAAAACGTTAACAGTAGAGATAAACAGCATCTTTGCAAGTGCACATTCATGCTACGTTATTTAAAAGTCAACCCAACAGTCAGCAATGCTCTCCGCTCGTTTTCCATCAATTGATGATAAGCATGGATCACTGTAGCAGCTCCACAATCACACATTAACCTCAAAGTACGCCGAAGTCTCAACATGACCTGTGTGAACCCCCTGTGCATGCTCATACGCATGTGTGTTTCAAATGTCAGTTTTGTGTGCCCGTGTGATGGAAAATTCTAGTGACGTAGATTTAATATATTATGAATTCATAATGATAATATTAATGCATCGGTGAGCTGGTGAGTCGCTGTGATTATCGCTGATCCCTGATGTCATCCCTACTTTGCTTACAGTCACCTCAGAAAGTACTGTAACAGCAAGGCCAATTAATTTATTTTTGCTGTGCGCTTCAAAAGATGAATATGAGAAGAGAGCTCAGAGTTTCAGCTTTTATTCCCTGCTGTTTACATCTGTAATAATAAAACTTCAGCTGCTCTGGCTTTCCAGGCTTTTACCACGGCATTTTTTTTTTTTTTTTTTTTTTTTTTTGTTTTACGTGT
>VUQH01003510.1:5335-16000 GCA_015106775.1 Etroplus canarensis
CAATTCAATACTATGATGTGTACCATTATCTTGTGTTGGCACGCAGCTTTTATACCAGTGAGCAATTCCAGGCCTACAACTCACTGGAGGGGTCCAATCAGTTTGTTAATGGTTGGGTTGGCAACGTTTCGTTAAGTGTCCTGAATGCACAGCTGCCTACAGCTCGCCTATAGCAATGGTGGCCGCTTGGGAAATACAGGTGTGTTGTGACATCACGTGGGAACTATGTATACCACAGCCCTGCAGGGGACCGTTCTCTCTCCATCTTCTTTACTACAGACTTTAGCAGCTGCACAGAGACCTGCCACCTCCAGAAGTTTTCTGTAGACTCTACAGTAGTGAGGTGTATCAGAGAGGGTGAGGAGGAAGAGTACAGGACTGTAGTGGACAACTTTGTCACATGGTGCGAAAAGAAACACCTGCAGCTTAATGTGACAAACACTAAAGAACTGGCTGTGGACATGAGAATGACCAAAGCACCAGTGACCCCTGTTTCCATCCACGGGGTCTGTGTGGAGATACTGGAGGACTACAAACACACACAAGCCATCTACGAGAAGGGTCAGAGCCATCTCTAGTTTCTGAGACGACTCAGGTCCTTCAATATCTACCAGATCACGCTCAGGATGCTTTAGGAGTAGCCAGTGCCACCCTCTATGCTGTGGTGTGCTGGGGCAGCCGACGCCAACAGACTCAACAAACTGATCTGCAAGGACAGTAAAGTAGTAGGTGTGGAGCTTTTCTCTCTGTCAGTGTTGTCAGGAAGGAGTTAAGGACAATACCTTACGATGTGCTGGACGCAGGCACAGGCCTCTTAGTCCAGATCTTTACTAGTAGGGTTAAACCTAAAACTATGTTACTCACACTAGATCTGAAAAAACTGCGCCCACTTCAATCCTTGTAATGGAGTTCACTCCAGAATTTCTCTAAATGACTTCTGAAAGCATTCAGAGTCGCAGCACTGACAGTATCCTCTGTCAACTTATTCCAGCCATTTACAACCCTGTTACTGAAACCATCTGGTCTGAACAGTTTCTGACTGCTGTTTACACAGTTTGAGCGAGGGACCTCTTGTGTTCCTGTATTCGGAGAGTGGGAGAATCTTAGTCGAATCAACGCAGTCGATGTTATTCAGCAGTTTCCAGGTCTCAGTGGCAGCTCCGCAGTCTTCCATATTTCAAACTAGGGAGCTTCGGCTGGCGTTAAGCGTTCCCGGTCATCCAGATACCTTAGTCCAGGCACCAATACTGGACAGTCCTTCACAGCCTCTCCATGTGCTGGACAGACACAGGAGCACGTTCAGCAGCAGACTCATTCCACCACAGGAAATCCCTCCTACCTGTCACTCCTTCACTGGTTTCTGTTTGTCACCACGTCTTGCCTTTGGACTTGACACATACCTGTTATATATTTAATGTTTACTTTTCTGCCTCCAGATTTACCTGTATTTATAGATAACTCTGTAACAACAAAGCAGAAGTATTCTGATCCTGATTCAGCTGATTATTAGAAATGGAATATCTATGTGGTGGGTTAGTAATCGTGTCCTGATGTGTGTGCTGCATGTTGTCCCACCTCTGGTCACCCTGCCTGCAGAATCTGGGCGAAAACAAGCTAATACTGGACAAACCAAACCGGGGCAAGAGCAAAAGGCAGCATCATTCCATCCCTGTTGTGTGTCTAAACTCGAAAAGAGCAAAACAGCCTTAAATAAGTGACAGACAGACTTACCGGCGGTTCTGTGACAAATAAAAGCGAGGTGAAGCTCAGCTGCTGGACCAACCAAACCAAGCTAACTTCGCTAGCCGCCGAGCTACTAAGTCAGCAGTACAAGTAAGCACGCGCGATAACTCCTCTTCTTCCAGAACGTTCGTTAAAACATCTGCAACATCGCTCCGTTAAACCGCGAGTCTAGTATCCGCGCATGCTGCGCTTTATGTGTGAAAAGCGTCCAAGCGGACTACTTTAACCTGTTGACAGCTAAGTGCTCCGCACCGCAGCACAGACGGGGTCAGCCTGCTGTTAACAGCTCAATTCAAAAAGAAAGGCAAATAACGGGCCGGCGCGCTGATTGGGCAAGAGTGACGTAGAGCGAAAAGACGAGGCCCCTGATTGGTCCCGTTCATTCAAACAGCGAAGCGTAAACGGCACACTCCGCCCGTCGATGTTGCGTTCAGGTGCCATCAGGAATATTGCGTTGCCACATCGAGGATGGGCACTCAGGTTGGCTTTAAACCTGAAACTTCGTTTCACTCAGCAAAATAGCTATTTCAGTGAAAATATTAATCCTAAGTATTCACAACTTCCATTTTATACACTTAGATATGTTTTTATATGTTTTCGACAAATATATTTTTTCACAAAACATAATAGATACATTTTACTATTTCATGAACATTTCCAGCTCATCTTGAACGAGAAGGCAGCAACACCTCTCAAAAAAGTTGTGACAAGGTTAACAAAAGGCTGGAAAAGTAAATAATGCTAAAAGAAACAGCTGGAGAAACATTTTGCAACTGATGAAGTTAATTGTTAACAGACCAGTGATGTAACTGGGTGTATAAAGAGCACCTTAGAGAGGCAGAGTAAAGATGGGCACAGGATCAGCAATCTGAAACTGTGGAGCAATTTCAGAATAATGTTCCTCAAATTAAAACTGTAAAGAGTGAATATCATCTTGTACAGTGAATAATATCATCAAAAGATTCTAAGAATCTGGAGACGTCTCTGTGTCCAAGGGACACCGCTGAAAACCAATACAGGATGATGGTGATCTTCAGGCCCTCAGGCAGCACTGTGTTGCCGACGGGCATGATTCTGTCATGGACATCACTGCATGGGTTCAGGCCCACTTCCAGAAATTCTCATACTGCAGCTTTACAGCAGGACGGCTTCATAGCAGAAGAGTCCGTGTGCTGGTCTGGCCTGCCTGCCAGTGCCACCCTCCATGCTGCGGTGTGCTGGGGCAGCAGACTGAGAGTAACGGACACCAACACGCTCAACAAACTGATCTGCAAGGCCAGTAACGTCGTGGGTGTAGACAGTGGTGTCAGAGAGGAGGACACTGTCCAAGTTAAGGACAATATTGGACAATCCTTCACAGTCTCTCCATGACATGCTGGACAGACACAGGAGCACGTTCAGCAGCAGACTCATTCCACCACGATGCTCCACAGAATGCCACAGAAAGTCATTCCTACCTGTGACATCATGCTTTTAGCTCCTCCCCTTGACACCTGGACTATTTTCTTGCTGTCATATTGTGTGCATACTGTGCTACATATTTGACTTTTTTGACATATAGGGTTTATATATTTTTAAATTCTTTCTATATCTTTCATATTTATATATATTTAATGGGAGTGTCTGATTCTGAACATACATGCAGTGGAAGCTGCCAATCACAGGCCCCAAGTACAGCAAATGTGGGGGTTCTGTGCCTTGCTCAAGGGTGTCTCAGCAGTGCTCGTGAGGGTGGAAGCCGCCACCCTCCCGCCCTCCGGTCTCCTCCATACGCATGGGTCCATAATGGGGGTCTTGGATTAGTGGGTCATGAATTGGCCTCCAGGTCCAGGCAGGTCTTGAACCAGCAACCCTCCGGTTTCCAGTGGATTCTCCCGGTGGACTGAGCCACTGCTTACATGTTCACATGAATTAACTCATGACAGACTTTCATTTTTTAGCGCATTTTGGAAAATATCCCAACTTTTCAGGGAATGAGGTTCGCATTGGTAGCCTGTTACTCTGCGTTAACAAGTGCCAAAATAAATCTGAATTGTTGATTTCCAAACAGAAAAAAACCCACTGCAGTACCAGCTTATTTCTCCCAGCATCTGTTAATATGCCATAGTAGTCCAGGGAAGTGTGATGCTGCTGACCTACAAATCTTGACAAAATATTAAAATTCCACAAATATTGAAACTACACTGAATTTTTAATCTGGAACAGATTTGCATGGCTGTCATAACTACATGCACAGCTACATAGATGTCTATAATATTCTCACAGGGTCTTATATCACATGCTAATGCAGATGCATCCTATTATTCCTAATACAGCAGGATGTTAGAAACCAGCACAACCTGATGCATTTATACAGGCAACTATAAGCCATGAGTGTACCACATACCCAAACCCAGCCCTGTCAGTAAGAGAATATGTATGAAATGTTTGGAATTCACCTCTCAGACTCGCTCTGCACTTTGAAAAAAAAAAGTGTAAAAATGTTTACACTGATAACAAACTCTTAGCAGGCACACAGTAACCCCTGTGCCTTGGGTTTGGCACACATATACACTCACAGTCCAACTTTTTCCCCTCAGGGTTTAGTCATTTTATATTTATTTCAAGAAATATATTTACATGCAGTGTATGTGCATCATGCCACACTTTTTTATAGTTGGCAATTTTTAAGTAGTCGATACAGGAATGGACTTGTTTCAGTAATTATTCCGAGGAAGTTTCTCCGAACCTCTGAACTTTTGGAGGAACTGGCAGTTCTGGAGTTGCTTTCCCAAAGGCCCTCACTCACAAAAAGTACAGGAACTTCTGTAATCGCGCTCCAAAATGTGGTGTGAATGCTTACTTAAACTTTCCTTAGAGCACAGCGGAAAAAAAGACCACCAGCAATTTGAAGGAACCATTTGGTTCCAGAAGATAAAAGCTTGGGTGGAAGTTTGCCCCGTGTAAGTTATTCTCATTTGATTAAATGTGATTCTGTGAAAAGTACATGCAGTGATTACTGCTCACTAAATGTACCACTTTTGGAACCCCGCAGATGTTTTAAAACAAGAAGAGTTCTGAGTGATATTCATGCAGACACACAAACAGAACCAATAACATACAATGGCGAAAGGTGAGGGTGAGAGAGACACAAGGCAGCGCATTACAGGAGCCAGGGGGCACTGTGGGGATTCGGTGCCTTGCTTAAGAACACCTTGGTGGTGCACGGGGAGTGAGTCGGCACCTCTTCAGACCACCAGTAAAATGTAATTCCATAGTGGGTCATGAATTGGCCTCCAACCTTCCACCACAGGTGAGTTTCAAACTAGCACCACTGAGCAGCACTCCAGCTCCCTCCATCTTCCATAGGGAAGTTTCAAACCAGTGCCACTCAACAGCACTCTGGTTCCTAACCAGTCACCAACAGACTGAGCCATAGCCACATTTAATTGCTCATTAGATACCAGTCAGACGTGGTACGAACATTCGATCAACATTTTTAAATCTGAGAAACAACATGGCCGACAGAGATGGCCTGATGCCTGCCGTCAGATATAAATACATACAGTGTCTGCAAAAAAAAAACCCCAAAACAAACCCAACCGATTATGTTCAAGGGTACTCTAAACCCTACTTCAAGATTCAAAAGAGCCCAACAGCAAAGCAGAAACAAACAAAGCCCAGAGCAGCAGTGATAAAGGCAACTCTCCATGGGCCATTAGACAGCAGGATGTGTTGTGGCAGTCGTGGGACGGTTGTTTTAGTCCTGACAAGTTTTCACCCTGGCTTTGATCACCGCATTTTTAGTAAAACTGAATGGATTTATGGGTCTTCTCCTGGTAGGAGGAGGACTTATTATTATCCTGTTGGCCAGGAGGAGAAGAACTGCTGAGAGGAGCTTGTTACCTGAACCTGACCAGAGACCAGAGGAGGGTGAACTAGACACAACCCCTGAAGTGTCAGCTTGTAACACACCAGACATGCTCAGGATACCATGGGAAAGAGCAAACACCTTAAATGGTAGCAAATCTCCATTTACTGGAAGAGCTGAATCCACTCCAACACCAACATCCTGGAGGAAAGAGGAGTGAATGTCTTTATGCAAAGATGGCTTCTCTCTTTTCGTCTTACAGTGAAAGATTCAGGCGGTATGGTGAATCAGTGGTTAGCACTGTTACCTCACAGCTGAAGGTTCCTGGTCGAACCTTCTCTGGGGCCTTTCCGTGTGGAGTTCTCCCTGTGCCTGCATGAGTTTCCTCCAGGTACTCCAGCTTCCTCCCACAATCCAAAGACATGCATGTTAGGTTAATTAGCCATTAGGTTAAGTGGCAGTGGATGTGTACCTGAAGAGTTTGGAATAAAGTGCTGTATGACTGCAGTGGTTTACACATTCACCTTACAAGCAAAAGGTCCCTGGTTTGATTCCAGGTGGGGACACAAGCCGCTCTCACCACGGAAGGTTGCATCCGGTATAAAACCTCTGCCAAATGACCAATGCAGATTAATCCACCGTGGAAACCTCTATAAATACAAGGGAGCAACCGAAGGTACATTTATGAATGAATGATTAAACTGCAACTTGTAGTCTAAAGTGTTTAGAGTGGTCCATAAGACTAGAAAATCACTATATAAATGCAAGTATATTACATTTTTAAGATAAGAACTAATCGGCGAGGCCTCCCAGAAGTAGCTGATGCCTTCGTGTTTCACATGGTCCCAAATCTGGAAACCCATCAGTTCTTGTCTGATGGCTGAGCCTCTGCGGACTACAGCAAGTATTTTGAAGCTTCCGGCGCAGCCAGGGCACACTGGCGCTCAGGCTTCCTGTTTTAAGTGTCGTTCATTGTTTAGAGTCAAAATATGAATGAGGGAATGAAGACAAAGTTAAAGAAAAAGGAGGAAAAGCAAAATCGTTGTCAGATGATAAATAATGGTTTTGAAATTGTGTGTTGGTCAGCGCATTCTTCTCTTACATTCTGCACAAACTTTTTGTCTGCAGGCAGCCACAGCCTGAGAAAGTAATTTGTCAATACAACTCAGACAACAAAAAAAAGATACAAATAGAAAACAGAAAGCCTGCGGTTACAAAAATCCCATCCCTTGTCCACAGATATATCTGCATACAGTTGTGGAAAAAGTTGTCACAGAATTCTATGTACGACCTTACTGCTTCCATAGGAATTAAGAGGATAAGTAGCAGCCAGGTGCTGCTTATGAAATGCACTCGACTAACTAACTAAAATCATAAATTTTAGCGGTTTGCTGCTCTGGAGTGTTCAGGTGTGTGTTAACACAATGCTACAATCTTCCCAGGAGTGGACGCCCCGGCTATTTCATCCCGAGGTCAGACTGTGCAATGCTCAGAGGAACTGCAAAACACTCAAAAGCGGTCTCTACGGGCCTCAGTTAGCATGTTAAATGTTAAAGTTCATGACAGTGCCGTTAGAAGAAGCCTTAACAAGCGTTCCCAAGAGATAGCCTCTTCTCTCTAAACAGAACATGGCAGCACAACTTGGGTTTTCAAAGCTGCAACTGAACAAACCACAAGACCAAAGTGGATATTTCCGAGCATAATGCACAGCGCCACATTTGGTGAAACCAAACACAGCATATCAGCACAAACACCTCATACCAACTGTTAAGCACCGGCAGTGTGGGAGGTGATGATTTGGGCTTGTTTTGCAGCCACAGGATCTGGGCACCTTGCAGTCATTGAGTTGACCATGAACTCATCTGTTTATCAAAGTATTCTAGAGTCAAATGTGAGGCCATCTGTCCGAGAGCTAAAGCTTGGCTGAAACTGGCTCGTGCAGCAGGGCTTATCCTAAGCAGAGCTGCAAATCGACAACAGAACGGCTGAGAAAGAAAAGAATCAAAATGACACAGCCAAAGTTCGAACCCAAACCCAACTGAAGAGAGCTGTGTATAAACACATGCCCACAAACCTCAATGAACTGAAGCAACACTGTAAAGAGGAGTGGGCCCAAACTGAAGACCAAGAAGCTTTCCAAACAGGTCAGGGACAAAGTTGTGGTACAAATTAGAGATTATAAAAACTATCCAAAATTAAAAAAAACAAAAAAAAAAAATCACACAGCTCACCGTTGAATCCATCATCACCATTAAATCCATCATCACAAAATGTAAAGAATATGGAATGGCAGCAAATCTGCCTACAGAGGGCTACTCTCCAGGACTCACAGATTGGGCAAGAAGGACATTAATCAGTGAGGCAACAAAGACACCAAAGGTAGCCCTGAAGGGACTAGAAAACACCACAGTGGAGACTGCTGTATCTGTCCGTAGGACCACTATAAGCTGGACACTCCACAGAGCTGGACTTTACAGAGGAGTGACCAGAATAAAAGCCATTGTTTAGGGAATAATATAAGAAAGCAAGTTTAGGGTTTGTAAAAATTAATGTGGGAGACTCCCCAGACATATGGAAGAAGGAAAATGCTATCCAGTGATTCTGGTCAAAACTGAAGGAATGATGGATGGTGCTGAATACAGGGAAAACCTGTTTCAGTCTGCCAGGGATTTGGGCCTGGAATGGAGGTTCGCCTTTCAGCTGAACAATGACCCTAAGCATACTGCTAAAGCAGCACTGGAGTGGTTCAAAGGAAATGTGTTGGAATGGACTAGTCAAAGCCCAGACCTTAATCCAGCTGAGAATCTGTGGCATGACTTAAAGATTGCTGTACACAGGCAGAACCCATCCAGCTTGAAGGAGCTGGAGCAGTTGAGCTTTGAAGAATGGGCAGAAATCCCAGTGGTTAGATGTGCCAAACTCATAGAGGTATTCGCTAAGGCTGCGCTCACACTGCAGGCAAAAGTAGCCCAAACACAATATTTTTGCCCATGTGTGACCCACATCTGATATTTTAGGACAGTCTGAACAGCACAAATCTGATTGTTTCAAATCAGATTCAGGCCACGGTTATATGTGGTCCTAAATTGGATACGTATCCAGTGTTTTTCAAAGCCACCTCTGTCTGATCAGTCATGTCGCATTTCATCCGACTTTTACATCACTGAAGTGAAACAGACATCATAATTCTGCACCAAAGGATGCGAGACTCGACGAGATCAAACGTAAACAACAGATGAAACAAGCATGGCAGACACTAGTGATGGGATATTCAGCTCATTTTAGAGAGCCGGATCTTTTGGCTCAGCTCACCAAGAAGAGCCGACTCCTTCGGCTCCCAAACGGCTCTTCATGTTACCATTTACACCTTTTATAATTCAGTCAATTTTTGCACTCTTGACTCATAACATGTAGGTGTACACATACATCACTTAAATTATTTTATACATCATTTGGACAGAAGGATTTGATCTACTCTGCTACACAAGGCAGATAGAAACACCTGTAAACAGGACTGCTTTTGACATTTTCAGCTTTTATTTAAAAACACACTCCTAACAAAAGAGCAAGCCTTTCTCGTATTAAAAACAAAAGTTTAAAAAAAAAAACAACAGCTGACCCCAAACTTTGCAGAGAAAAAGTACTGAGAAAAGGCACATTAAATACAGAACTCAAATAAATGTGCTTTGTTAATAAAACTAAAATTACTCATTTACATTAAAATAATGATAGATAAATAAATAACATTAGAAAGTCTTATATTGCAATGTGCAAAACAGCAGCATCCAGCACTTTTAGGTGTCTCTATGGAACCCTGCCCTTGGCCCTGCTTGGTGGTATGATCCTTGTCTACCCTCACATGATTGGTTTCCTAGCATACATGTGATATTTAGTTAGCGAATCCATTTAATGCTTGTAGTGTGGTAATTGTTATATCATTCTGACTCATATTACTTTCAAAACAACAACAACTGGTCCCGGACAAGAGCCGGTTCCCATCGGTCACGTCAAAGAACCGGCTCTTTGTACCGGCTCCTTAGCGACTGACACATCACTAGCAGACAGCCTTGGTGGAGCTAGGCAGTGGAAAGAAATTTAAGTTTTGCTCACATGCTCACATGTGTAGCATCCTTACTTACTTCTGTAAACACAGCGTGCTGTGTGTCACATCACGTCTTCTTCTACGTATGTGCATCACTTCGAGGTCATAGACTGTTCATGCAAAATAATCAGGTGTCAGCTAAAAATCGGAATTGAACATTGAGACCTGCAGCCAAAGAGACTTGCAGCTGTAATTGCTTTTTTGTTTTAATATTTTTTAGTAGTTTATTTAGCATGGGCATGCATCTCTTTTTGTTTTCTTTTATTGTTTTAAATACTTTTCATTTCAATTCACCAAATCAGACTATTTTGTGTATGTCCATCACTTACAATAAAACATCTATTTAAATTACAGCTTGTAATTCACAACAATAGGAAAACGGGGTTGGATTACATGTCACTGTATTGCCAACCCTGTACAACCACTTTTACCTTTAGAACCAGTTTCAGTTAGAGTCCATGGCTGAATGATCCTCAAATTACAACTTGCCACCGTGTAGCTTAGAGGGGATTGTCATGGATCCACGTGTACTAACAGAGGTAAAGGTGTAGAGTTACATCCAAGCCATTTAAGACTCAAGAAAACAACAACAGGCTTTGTAGAGCTTTCAGTCATCCTTTGGTTTCCAGCAGCAACCAAGGAAGTTTTTTATAGGTTCGATAGCATTGGATGTGTTCGAATGACTAGTCTAAGAATAATCAGTCTTTGCAGTTTCTGCTAAAATTCCAGTGTCTCAACATCTGCATTTTAAACAAGTTAACGTGTTTAAAAATCTGCAACATGCTTTGAATACAAGCATTGCAAATCTGATCAAGCAAGAAAAACATCATGTGTAAAACTCATGATTTTGCCACCATTTTAATCCCAACAAGCCGATTCTACATGTCTGAAGAAAAGTCTCATCGATGGGCAAAAGGCAACAACCGAAGAATAATTTGGTTTTGGGGGGGGGGGGCGGAGGGATGTCACA
>VUQH01003510.1:18888-29472 GCA_015106775.1 Etroplus canarensis
GCTTGAATGGTAATGATGCAAAGCCAACGCTCTGCCATACCTGAGGAGCCATTGATCACTGACAAAAGAACAGAAATACATCAGGGCTGTTCATGATGCTTGTATTTCATCACATACTTTAATGCAGGGAAAGCCATTGATTCGATAGCCACATCAGCAGCAAAAAACAGAGTAAAGAAAGATACAGTCTGTTTTACCTCTTTGTCTTTCTCTTGTACAACCCAACTTACTAAAATTGCATTTCATTTTAATACAGTCTTAAATCATTTTAATACAGTCTTAAATCAAAATAAAACAAGCCGCAATGACATGCAGAGGATTCTTCTCTGACAGCGAATGAATTCACCGCCTGCTGGCACAGACTTTAATAATATCTTGTTTGAACACCCATCTTTTCTTGACACAAGTCTTGTCTGGGAGATCGGAAACACGGCGAGGTGTTGGAAATCACATCTCCTTTATATTCTCACCGCTTTTTTCCCCTCCCTCAGTCTCGGGGCCTATGCTCCCTGAATTATTAGTCTATATGGTTCAATCTTCTGTTCAACAGATAACAAAAAGGCTGTTTTCTCACTGTTTCACAGGCACAGCAAATTCACTGCTACAATACAAGTGAAATGCGTGCGCTTTCCTCTTTTCCTCTTTTAGGTCTACAATGACAAGGGATGCATAAAAGAGTCAAGGATGGTGCAAAGATATTTTGTGGTAACCACTGGTGACCGGGGAATGATTTCCTCTTAAAGGCCAGTAAAAATGACGAGATGAATTAATGCTCAGTGATGTAAGCAACACTGTCTCAATGGCAAAAAGAAGTTCCAAGAGTCAGTTTAGTAAGCCAGGGATTGGAGTACCAAGGTCAACTGCCACCAACTCCACACAGCACCGGACCCCCATGATCCCTCCTGCAAGTGGTGAGCCCACTGGAGGGCCGACCCATGTGACTCGTTTGGGTTGAGCCCGGCCAGATTCCACAGGCAGAAACCTGGCCACCCAACACTTGCCGCTGAGCCCCTCCTCCAGGCATGGCTTCATGGCAGTAACCCTGGTATGGGGTTACCAGGGCCCTGCCATGGGAATCCATTTGGACCACTCTTAGTCTGGCGCTTCACCCAGGACCTGTTTGCCTTGGGAGACCCTACAAGAGGGGAACTGCCCCTGACAACTTGGCTCTTGG
This sequence comes from Etroplus canarensis, assembly GCA_015106775.1. NCBI lineage: Eukaryota > Metazoa > Chordata > Actinopteri > Cichliformes > Cichlidae > Etroplus > Etroplus canarensis. The sequence goes on from VUQH01003510.1 coordinate 20,063, forward strand.
GATTGTGAGGGCTTGCAACCCCCCCAACCCTGATGAGGTGGCGATCCAGTTGAGGTGGAGGCTTCCCACTTGAGGTGTTTCGGGTACTTCCGTCTGGGAGGAGACCTCGTGGCAGATCCAGAACACACTGGAGGGACTATCTCTCCCAGCTGGCCTGGAGCAGCTGGAGGAGGTGGCTGAGGAGAGGAAAGTCTGGGCTTCTCAGTTTGATCTGGATTTGGCTGGATGGATGGATGGATGGATGGATGGATGTCAAAAGGGTGTAACTGACCACATAAGTTATAAAGCAGGGACAGTTGACCAACACTGCAAGGTCTGGCCAGTCTTTAGCTTGAGAAAACATGATAAATTATTTCTTGTAGTCTTCAAATTCTGCTATTTTATCATTAGGGATTACTAATTTGTACCATTAGGTTTACATTTTATTTCTCTACCCATTGTTTTCCTGCTCATAAAACTGTATCCATCAAAGCAAAAGCACAGGAAAAAACTGAAAATGTGCCCAGTGGAGCTATTGTTTGCTGTCTGTCTATGCCCCTCTTTTCTCTCTTTTCTTTCCGCTCACCCTTACTGCTCATGGCAGATGGCTGCCCTCCATGAGCCTGGTTGTGTTGGACATTTCATCCTGTTGAAAGGAAACTTTTACTCCCTTCTGTGCCAAGGGCTTGCTTGTTAGGGACTGTTGGATCGTTTGGATTGAATCTGTAATGTTGTAGGGTTTACCTTATTATATGTGACTTGAGGTGACATTGTTGTGATTTGGCATGATATAAATAAATTGACTGAAAACTGAAAGCTTAAAGGTGATAACTGTAACTTGAAAGTGCCAGATTTAACTACAAATCTTGCCATTTGTTGAAATTGTTTTATCAGATTGTTATTGTGTAGTATTATTGAGTAGTTGTTTGTTGGCCTGAGATCAGGGTGGTGCAGTGGTTAGCACTCAAATAAACGTAAAAAGGTTCTGGGTTTAAACTTCCTGGTCTGCTGGGACCTTTCTGTGGAGTTTGTATGTTTTCACAGAGTACAAAGACGCACTTATTAGGCTAACTGGAGGTTATAAATTTGCCATACTGTAGGTGTGCCCCTGTGTTAGAAACCTGGTGACCTGTTCAGGTGTACCCTGCCTCTCATCCTGTGACAGCTGGGATAAATTCCAGCCAAAATCGAATACGAAAACTGATTCACGGATGGTCTGAGGTCCTCCAGTTAACTGTTTAGCAGGTAGCTATAAAGTGCCAGTATTATTTTCAGTCGTGCTCTGCTGAATCTAAGCAACCCGATAAGACAAAAGCTACAACCTACAACCATCTGGAGTCGACGGGCACGCTGGTATGACTAAATCACATGACCGAACCTTTTCTTTTACTTGTGGAGGCTGCAGCCCTTGCCTGCACATTGGTCATGTGATTTGGATATGGAGGTGGAGGATACACTGCATCCAAATCACATGACTGATGCGGGGCGTGTAAAAGCAAATGTTTGGTAACGTGATGTGAATGCGAAGGCGCATCCTTCAATTCCAGAAGATTAATATAAAGCTACTGTTATACTATCTTATCATACTGTTACCAGCAGTTAAACATAAATCAGCTCAAAAATTGATCCTTTTAACCCATTCAGCTGATATCCGTGCTTATGTCCACTAATTAATGACTGTAGGCTTAATTATCTATTTCTGTGTGTTCACTGTGACTCGCTGGTCTCTGGATGGTATAAACTTTCTCTTCATGTTGGAAATCGGCTACACTCCCTGCTGTCTCTTTCTGTCTCACCCACTATGTTTGCACAGAGGTGGAGAACAGTTGCTACACCTATTTCATGCACTTATTCCACTTATGCAGCACAATTAGCGTCAAAACAAGTGAACAGTGCTGCATTAAGCAAGTGCAACATTTCCCCCACCATGTAGCCAACTATGATTTCTATTAGGAAGTTGCTTCTCATGATAAGAGTCCATTTCCAGGTGTTTTAGGCACCGTTTTCTGTTTGATTCAACAAAATAGAGAAGGTACGTGATCAGCGCAATGTGTACTTCCGGTCCCATCATGCAGCGCGTGGTGTTGCTAACGTGGGTACAGCAACAACATGGCATTGCACTGTACGGAGGTTTCTGTTGAAATGAACTATAATGTCGCAGTATTGTGCAGCGTTTGGCTGCAACAACCACAGTTACACACACAAAGTGTCCTTCCATTGGTTTCCAGCTAAAACGAAGAGGACTGTCTGGATCCAAGCAGTGAAGTGTCAGAACCCAGACGGATCTTTCTGGACCCCTGTGAAAAGTGTTGTGTTATGCAGCTGCTTTTGTATATTGTAATGGAAAGTATTTACTTCACGACTCCCTGCATTCATTGTTTATATTTCTGGACTTTCAGTGGCATCTTTTCAGTATGGCTGCATCATAAAAAATTTAAATACTTGTATTTAAAGGAAATTTCCATAATGAAATACTGTCAATTACAGACTTTTAAAGTATAAACTATATACTTTTAAGGCCCAATAACCCATTTACTGTTAGAAAAAGTAATAATTGTAACTTTTATTTATAGCTGAAACAGACTATATTAGATATATTGGTGTATAACGAACTTTTTATGTTGGGCAGTAATAATAATCAAATTTAAATGTAGCAGATAATTTAGTTAAAGGGCAGCTCAAATTCAGAAATGTTTATTGTGTAGTAAGTGTGTAAATGTTGACCAGGCTATATTAACTGATTAGATGAGGTTACCTCATGCACAACAGTTATTGCTGTGCATCTGATTCCAGTGTTGGTTGTCTACTGAATTACAGTGATGTCTGTAGTTAACACAATAAAAACACATCATTATACTTCTAATAGTTCCATCTGCTTCTCTCCCAGAAGCCACGCCTTTTTAGAAAATGCACATATCCCAAAACATGCATGCAGATACAGCTGCCTGTAACGTTCTCAGGGGGCCACATTTCCCCTCCTGACCAACGTTTAAACTGCTGACTTATTGATAAACACTTCATGTAACTATATGAAAAACTATATTTAAATAAACAATACGTGAGCAGACTTAAAAGGGGTTTTCACACAGGGGTTTTAGTTTGTTTACGAGTTGCTAGGTGTTGCTAGGTGTTTGTCGTACCCGCAGCAAATTATTCAAAATAGTGGAAAACTGGGAGTGCGTCATCATGTACCTCGTTTTTGATGGCACGACTTCCTCATCTGATGGGCACACATTTGACATGACACTGACTCACTACACCATCTTGTGGTACAAATCAGCGTTACAATATTAATGGCTGGGCCAGACTTCTATTTAACTCATTTTCAATTCCAAAAACAAAATACAAAGATGTTTTGGAACCTAACATCATAGCGATTTTCTTTTCACCTCTTGTTGATGTCAGTTTAGCAAACTCAATTGAATCAAAATGTAAAATTAAAGAGGGTCTTTAATCCTCTCTTTCTAGTCTCTGTCATTCACTGTTCCAGTGGTGCGTGCTCATGTTATAAACATGGCCAAAGCTTCAAATAATGAAGCCAGTGAATGTATAAGTAATTCCTGGCTTAATTTTAGACAGTTTTTCTACTCTTCGTTTGTGTGGTGTCAGTGAGTGCAATTCTTCCTTATATGGTCGTCTTAGGGACTCAGCACCAGCTATGAGAAGAGAGGCCCCACCCACTAGTTGTTCAAACCTTCTATTTGTGAGGGGCTGCCAATCAGAAGCCAGTAGCTAAAATGACTTGTATTACAGTAGACAGAGGAAGTTCTGAAGGCCCAGCATAAGAGAAATAAGAATTATTTGGCTATTTAAATAATGCAGAACCACTCTAATACAGCCCAAGGATATGTGGCTGGAACTGAGCATAACAGCTCTTCTGTAAGATCAATCTAACAATAACAGCAGTGGATGCTCACTGATATGTTTCATAGGTAGTTTGACATTCACCATTTTGCCTCTGAAATAAGTGCAGTTAACCTGTGTTTCAATGTCACTCATGTTGTGTCATCGTCATTTGTTCATTTTCCTTCAAAAGTCTAAATTAGTGCAATCTTAGCTGCTATCTAGTCGGTGCACACATACAATGTAAACACGGTGCAAAATAAATACAAATAATTTTGATTAAATAATCAACATTCAGTTGAAATAAATGAAGTGTTCCCTCATTTTATTTTTGGACTGTGATGGATAAACATAATCCTTTGCCTTTTAAGAAACATCTTTTGCAACCCCCAAAGACTTGTAAACTACGTATTTTGAGCCCCTTCAGAAACAAAGCCATCTGCTATTTAGATTTGAAGATTCTATTTGTGCTTACCAAGTCAAACTGCGGTGTGTAATTTGGTGGATTACCTTAATTTACTGGCAGAAAATTGCTCATCCAATGCAAACAGAGCAAGAAACATTTAGAGATATCCAAACGGATAAATTATCACACATCTATAAGCTCATCTGCTTAATGCTTAGTGACTAACAAAAAAATATTTTGTCTGATTGTACGCTGTAAAAAATGACGGAAAAAAACCCTGTCAAATTACAATAGTAATAGACCATAAAATTATCATTGTAGAGACATTAAATTACCATAAATCAAGGAACAGCGCATAACTTCACTGTACGTCTGTACTGTCTTTTACGGTGAAATAACCACAACTGCCAGTAATTTATTGTAAATTTTTTCAACGGCGTATATGCTCTTCTGCACCGGTAGAAACTTTTTTCTCACAGAAGTAAAATGATCTAAGTGAAACGTTTAAGTTTAGATTACTGGGGTATATTTGAAATAAAAATGAGACTGTGACAAAATTCACATTGTAAATGCATATTATCACAATGAAGAAATGCAATATGTACATCAGATGACAGTTATAATATACAGACATGATACATTCTATAATATGCTTAAATTTCAATCCAGTTGCAGTATAAGAGAATTGTATTCATTACAAAGATACAGTATTTTTATTTTAACATAGAATGAGGAAAATATACAGCATGTTCAAGAGGAGTGTATTTCTATACAATCAGAATATCAATGCATATGAACTTGAGTCTTGTTGTCTCTTGCAAATGGTAATCGGTCCATTCACTCTTCAAACCAACAATCAGTCCATCCATCACCCAACGGTCTGTCAAAACCATTTTTTCACCCATGTATGCATTCATCCAGAATCATTCCATAAAACCTTCTGTGTATCTATTCATCCATCTGTCCATCCAGCCATTGTTTACCAAGATCTCAAACTCTGATTTCTTTTCAAAGACTGATCCCAGTTACTTACTGTACATTGTAACAACCTCATGTTCTGACATGTATTGTATGAACACTTTGTGGTTTGATATCTTCTTGTTTCTTTCTTTCCATTTCTAAGATGTTGCCATCTAAATGAAAATCAAATAAGCTATTATCCAACTTGTTCTCTTTTAGAGGCTGTCAAATGAGCGCCTTTCTGTCAAAGATGCTGGAATTTCACAGATATATGTATTCAAGGTTCCTTTGGTGCTGGTGCCATAGTGATTTGGATTGTGAGATGGGTCTTACTCCCAACTCATCACACATAATACATTTTTGTAGATGCCCCCTTTGCATATTTAAACATATTAGGTAAGCGTCCTTGCTTCTAATGTGCAGATTTGGTGTGACAAAGGGGCATATTTTAACCTAAACCACAATCTTTATTAAAGCCAAGTACAGAGTACTGATCATCAAATCAAAAGTTCCAAACAGGACCTAAACTGTGGTCTTGTGGCTGCCCGGTGAACATTTTGATGTTGAATACACGATGCGCGGTGATTTTTTGTCACTGTCTAGTCATGGTTCCTTACACATCAGGTGGACGTAGGTTTTAAATGCTGCCTCAGCATCACTTTTAGACTCTCCAGCAAGAGAAAGTTTGTGTTCAAGAATTACTTTCTACTTTCTCTTTATTGGTTAGAATAAAGCCAAAGGAAGACAACATACTTGATAGAAAGTATCGAGTACTTGATAGAAAGAATGCACCGGGAAGGTTTCTTAAACTCACAAACTGCACCTCCATAGTCCATATTTGATCCTACTGAGGTATTTCATCACTAGCTTTAAGCTGCACCACCCCTTATATTTTTAAAAAAATAACAGGCTGCTGTAAGAGTAGTCTGTGTACGTGGAGAAAACATTGTGTGGACGTCTGTTCGCCAATACGCACTAATCAGATTAGTTGTTGTTTAAATAAAAAAACAAAGAAAGATGCATTTAATTATTTTATTGCAATAATCTGATCTACATTTCTTCTTCTATAAGACGGTCTGACCCGACCTCGTTTCTACGTTTAAGCAACGCCAACATCCGATTGCCTACAGCTCAAGTTTTGCTGTCAGACTTTGATCAGTTTTGATGAACCGTACCATGTACACGCATGTTCCACTTAGTGTGACTATCATGGTTGCTGTGTCAGAGCACAGCTGAGCACACTGCGCTCTGGCCAGCTTGAACAGGTGTGCCCGGGCACCGTTCAGGTGGACTCTGTCACAGTACTCACATTTAGTGTGGTACACGCATAGCAGATTTATGCTTTATTAAATCAGCGCTGTAGATACGTTATGGTTGCAGACCCTTCTGAAACCCATGTGCCATAACCTGAGGTGCACCTCTCTAAAAATGTGACTGCTTGTGTAGGCTCTACAGACACTCACCACAGAGATATAAATTACACTTAAATCGTGCTTGCTCAACGACATATGTTAAAATCGATGTGCTAGGTAATCCACAAATCTATAAAGCTTGTGAGAGGACAGTTTCTCACAGCTTCTAAAATGGCCCCATCAAGCGATAAAATGCATAAAATGACAAACATCATTATGCTCTGCAAGACTGCTTTCAAAAGTGAGTGTCCGTGAATGATAGAGAGAGTGAGCGAAAGAGGAGCTGAGATGCCGAGACAAGCTGGAGTGGGTTGTTAAGCTCAGTGTGAGCGCAAGCCAGCGGGAGAGAGGAAGTGGGACTATTGTTCTCGGGCGCGGCACCAGGCAACCACGCGTAGTGTGAGTATACCCTTACTCTTCGCATCTTCAGCCCCCAAATGCGGTCTTTGACGCCGTCTCATAAGAGGACTGTAATCTGTCGGCATCAAATCTCACCGAGGCCTCACGCCAAAGGACCCCTCATTTATACGTGTGCAACGCCAGCAGCATCTGACAGAACGGCAGTGCTTGTGTTGTATTATCCTTGCTGTGATATAATACGCCATTTATCTGTAGCTACAGCCCTGCTTTCTCAGTGACTCGCCTATAGTACTCTTTCTAGCAGCAGAAATGCAATACAGTGTTGAAAAGCCGGTGAGGGAGAATGGTGTGCAGCAATACAGCAGTCATACATAAAATGGATCCCTCAAACATAGACTAACGCTGATGTCTGTTTGCATTTGTCAAAAAGTGTCCGTGGCCCTCACCACGTCCCATGTCCAGTCTACAGATCGATTTTCCTTAAGGAAAAAAAAAAAAATCCATACAAAATGTTTTACCTGAAAAAAAACTAAAAATAGTTCCCTGACTTTTCCAACAACATAACCGAAGTTTAGTTTGGGAAAAGTTACACGAGTGCTATCTATCAAAGAAATGCCTTTCAGCCCATATGACTGAAAACAGCAACACACACAAATTACAAATGCTAACTTCTCAGTAACAAAAACACTGGTGTAAGCACCTTCAGCTAGACCTCAAAAGACTCATGAATCCAATAATGTGTTGCAAAGCTGAACTGTTGCTCAGATTCAGCAGAATCACCACACGCTCAAATCCTTCAATAAGTTCCAAGGTTGGAATTTGATCAGTCGGGTTTCTCGATGAGTATACTTCTAGGAATTATCCAAGGCTATATGAACGCGGAGAGGAAAAAAACAATGAGCCAGTAAGAGGTGTGTGAGCATAAAATAATACCAGATTTTGTATATTATAAATTGAAAATGAGTTTTCTCACAATAGTATGAAGTCACCCTTGCAGAATCTCATATCTGGGATCAGATTGCGTGGAAGGCACCTTTTCCGGTTATGGTACAGTGCACGCACACAAATCAGAAACAATGTATGAATACCGCATGTCCTGTCTTTAAATAGCAGCTGGCGTGCAGGGAATCAAAGTGTGAAACGTCCTTAACAAGCTTGGTAGTGAAAATCCCATTATGTAAAAATGAGTCTTACTTTATCAGCGTGGCATGCGGCCCCAGCACATCACAGAGATAAATCTGTTTCCTTAAACGGTAATGCCTAATTTCCATCAAAAGCCGTTTGACTTCGTCTGTGCGCTAGTCACTGCAGACACGTAGAACATAAAATGGAATACAGGATTGTTTTACTTCTCACGTGCATTTTGGGAAAGAAAGCAATTAGCGATCATTAGCTGATGAAGGCAGTTCTTCTTGAATGAGATTGCGGCATATTTTGCACCCCGATAAAGCAAACTTTACAATTAAAAACTGGACAAATTAATGCGTTTTATATGAACAGTGAGTCAGATATGTGTTATCTGAATGGGTTTGCTTCTTGTGACATTAAAAGAGAATCAACACCCGACTTCACAAGTTCTTTCAGTATTACAGCCTTTCCTTAGCACTCTCATCAACTTTAGCGTTGGATGGAGCAGAAAGCTGTTTTCAGACAGTACTTTGCTTGTTACCGGAAGGCAGACGGACAATATTTACTTCATTTTTCAGTTTCTGTCCTCAAATGAATAAAAATAAGAGAAACAGTGCCCTCTCTCACCCGCATGTTTGATGTTAGTCGTGTGAAAAAGAAAGCTTTCACAGTACTCGGTGCAGTCCTATGAAAAACTAAGTACACCTCATGATTCACTAGCTTGTAGAACCACCCTTAGCAGCAAGTAATGGCTTAATGTAGGACTATATCAGTCTCACAACTTTGTAGAGGAATTTTGGAGCACTCTTCTTTACAACATTGCTTCAGGTCATTGTTTGTGGTATTTTCATGCACAGCTCTCTTAAGATCCTGGCATAGCATTTCGAGGTCTGGACTCTGACTGGGCCATTGCAGCACCTTGACTCTTCTTATTCAGCCATTCTGTTGTAGATTTGCTGCTGTACTGCGGATCATTGCCCTGTTGTATGAGCCAACTTCAGCCAAGCTTTAGCTGTTCGACAGATGGCCTCACATTTAACTCTAGAATACTTTCTGATACAAAGGAGTTCATGGTCAACTCATTGGCTGCAAGGTGCCCTGGTCCTGTGGCTGTAAAACAGGCCCAAATCATCATCCCCCGCACTGCCAGTGCTAACAGCTGGTATGAGGTATTTGTGCTGATATGCTGTGTTTGGTTTCACCAAATGTGGTGCTGTGCATTATGGCCAAACATCTCCACTTTGGTCGCTTCTATCAACAGGACATTGTTCCACAAGTCTTGTGGTTATTTCAGGTATATCTTTGCAAACTTAAGCCGTGCT
>VUQH01003514.1:2167-22749 GCA_015106775.1 Etroplus canarensis
AAAAAAAAAAAAAAAAAAAAAAAAAAAAACTGCTCTCAATGATCCAAAGAACACAATTTTTATTATTTTTGGAAATTTGCTTCAAAGTTTAAAAGATTTGAGGAAGGATTGTATTTACCAAGACATAAAAAATGACAACCCAGTGATATTATTAGTAACTTTAATCCATAATCAAGTACACTGACTAATAAGACCTTCTGGCATTAGGTGCAGCTGTGCTTTGTAATGTCCTTAGATGCCTTGTGCATGAAATATGGGGAAACGATGAAGGTCGATGCTCTCAGTGGTGGGGGTTGTTGTGTGTCAAGCCAACAGCAGCCTCATTACATACATCCAGTGCAAGCGGGGTTGGCACATACCTCACACTCGTTCATATTAATCTCCACTAGAAAGAACAAAAACATAAACATTGCTGAATATTATTAATCCCACTTAGAATGTATTTTTGTCCTACCCTAGGGCCTGCTTTCCACTTTTATGAACCACTGCTAATAGTGATAATTGAATTTTAGTACAGCAACAAGTGTTTTGCCAGTGTTTAATGGCCTCCAAAGACCTTATTGCTTAGATTTAAATAAGCCTCTTTTCTGGCATTATCATTTCCAGAGGCACTTTATGGTGCAGCAGTTTTGCAGGACGTGTCTTATTACAGTGTGTAAACTATGGACTCTAGGAATCCATTCGAGGAATCCAACTAAACCCTATGCTTGTTACCAGTGTCTTGAATCTTGAGTCTGAGAGAGTGTGTGTGTCTGACTAATAAAAAGATTAAAAAGCAACTAGAAGAGCTTGTGAGCGATTGTTTCCTGATTTAATTTGGCAAAAGCAGAGTGTGGACACTGGCCAAGCAACTGGAAGAGGAGATAATTATTATAGGAGGAAAAGTCTGAAGTCTGATATTAGAGAACACTTGAGAACATATTTTCTTGCCAAGACTTATGCCAGTAAGGAATAATATGAAGTTATGCAGTGAAACATGTTTACTTTGCTTACCAAAAAGCCAGAAAAAGGAGGAAAGAACTAGCAAGAAGTGGTCAAGCAACATTAAACATGCAAATTGGCATGCGAGCTTTAGAAGAGCTCTAAGGCATATTTTGCAACATTAGGAAACAGTGAACTTCCCCGTGTTTACAGTCTGTGTGCTACACTAATTGGTTACATATTTGCTGCTCCAGTCTTTGTTAAAATGCTGGTGACAGCCTCTTCTATGACTGCAAATTTCTTGAAAGACCAACAATGCATGATCCCATTAAAAAATTCTGTGTATTAACAGTCCAAGGTTAGTATTACCCAACAGGTTCTCAAAAAAAGATTTGAGAAAAGTACAGTGTCCTGCTGTTTTAGGAAATGAACCTGCCATGTTCTCCAAAATTAGACTCTCAATTGCCCATTTTCAGACTGAAATCTCATTTGGAAATAAATGACTAGGGAATGAGTATCACTGACAGGGAAGTAACAAAAGTATTGATTTGCAGATAAAAACATTGCTTTTGCTTTTGTCCTCATATTGATCACTGAAAGAAATTATTACACAAGACTGCTATACTAAGATGTAAACACCCCCTTTTGTTTTTGCTCTATCAGTGTTAATGGCTTACAGTGTAATTACCCAATGAGTCACTTGCATAATTTCTTATGCATGCAATACCCTTTGCTACATGCTGTCGAGAAATAAATAGGATTTTTCCATTTATATTTAGACCAGAAAGCATTTTACGTAGAGTAGTGAAAAGAAAAATTTGTGATACTATAATAATGTGTTTGTGACAAAAATAATCTGATATCCTATCTGACTGAGTCTTACATAGATTTGAGAAAACACTTCCTGCTTCTTCTCTTTGGCACACTGTCCGAAACACCTGCGGCAGAAGAGGATTGGCACAAATATCCTTGGTAAAGCTTTTGTTGAGTTCAGGGCGAACATTGCCGTCTAAATCCATCACTTTCTTCAGCTCCTTCACAGTCTCCAATGGGAAGCTTTGGTCCCCAACCTGCAAGGAGAGGCACAAGAAGAAGTTTCAGTCTAAGAGCTGAAATGATCATTGTATTCTCGTAGTGGAATCGGATGACAGGGCAATGTTTTATATTAGAATGTGAAAACCACTCTCAGGTCATTCTTATCTTAAATAGCCCTGCAAATATCAATCAGTTGCTACTATGTCTCAAATGCATCAACATATGTCTATAAAAAGGATTAACATTTGAAAAGAAACTTATAGGATAAGCAGTACTTCTAAAACAAGTGACACTCACCCTAACCCACACTCCCAGAGCTCCCCTGCCCACACACACCACTAAAACAAAGACAACAAGCACTCTCATTTTCAGATGATGCAAAAATACTTTTTGGTTTTATGGGGAGTTTCTTCTGTGGTTGATGTTGCTGAGAGAGTGGATCTGGAAAAGGTACAATGATCCACTGAAATGGAAAGGCTTTTATAGAGATTTTAAAAAGTTAGGGAGGGCACTGGAAGAGACTTCACAGGGATAAAAAGTGATGAAATCGACGGATTTGGCAACTAGCTGTGAGTTTAAGTGCCGTAGATCCTCTTTTTTTCTTTATAGCCACTCTTATAACTTGTTTATAACCTCTATCTTTGTTGTCTCCTTCGTCAGCAGGACATTTTATTATTGACTTTGGGTTTCAGACCAGAGCATCCAATGCCTCAATGCACCTAATAAATCTCACCCCTTGTCAGTGCCATCTGATAAGGCAGCAGCTATGTACACACATAGCTGATCAGTTCACTCATTTAAACACATAGGACATCTGTAAATGACGACATTTTGCAGATATCGAAAAATTCCTTCCACTACAGAAGCCAAAAAAAGTTTGCGTCCCACACCACACAAAAATGTATTTTATATATGCATGTATGTATGTATGTATGTATGTGTATATATATATATATATATGTATGTATTTTCAAGAAATTAAAAGAAACCAAAGTATAAGTCAATACAACATTCAAAGCACATTTATTCAATAATATTTAATGTTAATTTGACTTGATATTCACAACAAGCAAAAAAAAAATCCTTCATATTTTTCATTTTCTTTCACTAAAGATCTATTTGGTCTATAAATAAGGAATTAAAAGGAGACTGATTAGGCAAAGCTGACTTTGTCACAAAAGTTAATTACTGTGTAATATCTTTCAAAGAGCCACAACATCGAATTTAAGGCAAAATGAATGAATTGATAATATCATTTCTTTATCACTGCAGAATTCATGATTTTTGTCTCTTTATCTGAGAATTACTCAAGAATTCAAATTTTGACCTTTGCAAACCTTTGAGGATTTTTTTCTTTATTTTTAATTCAAGTTTCAGCACCATATTTTACAATCTTAGTTTTCACTCTTTAAAAGCACACAGTCCTATGACCACAGATATAAAGTTTAAGGTTTAATAGACAAGTACATCTTACACCAGTAACAAAACCGGCAGTAACTTCTGTAACAAAACAACATATCCATTAAGTCTAAACATAAACAGCAGCACCTTTACCTTCCAGCCCAGTTTTATGGTAAATGTGAAAAAGTCCCAACCTATTTGTTTGTGTTCATTGTCAAAGTCAGCATAATTTTGTAACTAAAGTATTTCAATAGTAAGTATTTTTTGAGTTTGTAGCACATACTTTATCTAAACATAGCATGTAGATATTACTGTCAAGATTATAATAGAAACAAGTCCAAAGCACAAAGAGCAGAAATAATTCAAGATACAAAGACACAGCATGAATATATATACAGTGCTTAACGAATTTATTAGGTTTATGCCACAGCTGCCCTAAATTAACAACACTGGTAATTATCAAAATCATTTATGTTTTTTTAATGGTTAATACACCAGTATGTAGAAGCTCGTCAACTGAAATGATATTTTTAATGCTAAAATATTATTGTTATTCCTGAATTTTCCATTTTATCATAGTGCAGTGGTTTACACATTTGCTTTACAAACAAAAGGTCCCTGGTTTGATTCCAGGTGGGGACACAAGCCTTTCTGCTCTTGGAGGGTTGCATCAGTGAGGGCATCTGTTCGAAAACCTCTGCCAAATTACTAAAATTTTTCAGTTCACAAATGAAGCAAATAACATTAATTTGACATCTTAATAAGAAGACATAATGTGCTTTACTTCATTTATGAACTGAAAAATTTGTTTTAGTCGTTGAATGTCATGCGTGATTTCTGTTGACCTCCAACTACAAGCCACTCCCTCCCTCCCCCATTTTCTCCTCATGGTCTTTCAGCCTCCTCCCACAATCCCTGCCAGCTCATGGTACATTTCATGCCCTCCATTCTAACACCTCTACCCCTCCCCCACCTGTCACCTTCACTGCTGACTAGATCCAAAGACGGGTGATGAGATTCCCCCAAGCAAGTCTGCAGACCTTCATGGTGTGACACCCAGTGTCCTCAAAGCTTGTGCTCTCTTGCTTTGCAGGATAATGCATCAAATTTTCCAGGTGAGTCTGAATCAAAAAAAGGGTCCCAGTGCTGTGGAAGAGGTCATGCCTCATGCCTGTGCCAAAGACGTGACATCCCAGTGACCCCAAGGACTACAGATTGACATCACACATCTTGAAGGCCCTGGAGCTAATCATCCTGGACCAACTCTGACCTACAGGCAGCCCCGTAATGGACACCCTCCAGTTTACAACCAGCCCCAACTTGAAGTTGAGGATGTCATATCTGCTCAGCCACATCAACACGTATCTGGACAAGCCACTGAGCACTGCGAGGGTCATGTTTTCTGGCTGACCTGATGGTGCTTTCAACACCATCAGGTCAGCTCTGCTGGGTGAGAAGCTGACAGCGATGCAGCTGTCAGCTTCTCACAGCTGCATCGCTGTGAGAAGCTGACAGCGATGCAGCTGTGAGAAGGTGCATCGCTGCAGGCGATGCACACCTGCTGTCAGCAGGTGTGCATCGCTGTCACACCTGCTGACAGCGATGCAGGTGTATGCCTCCCGTGTGTCCTGCATAGTTGACTACCTGACTGGCAGACCACAGCATTTGCTTCTGCAGCACTGTGTGTTGGACAGTGTGAGCAGTAACACCGAAGTCCAACAGGGGATCATTCTCGCTCCCTTTCTCTTCACTTTCTGCACCACAGACTTTCGCTACTGCACAAAGACTTCCCACCTTCAGAAATTTTCTGATGACTCTGCAGTACTAGGGTGTATCAGAGAGGGTGAAGAGTACAGGACTGTTGTGGGCAACTTTGTCACGTGGTTTCAACAAAACCGTCTGCAGCTTAACATGACAAAGACTAAAGAACTCGTTGTGGACATGAGATTCTTGGACTGTCAAACACAACACTCGTCCCCTTGGCTGCACCTAGAAATTCTGTCCTTAAAAATTATAAACAGGTGACAATGAGCAACTCTGATATTGATGTTGGTAGACGTATTTGACATGTTCCAGTCATACTGAAAGTGTTTGGGGGAGGCAATGACTCAGTGTGCCGGAGTACTCATTTGGAAGCCGGAGAGTTACTGAGGGGAGCCGGCTCAAGACCCAGCGCTGGACCACTACCTGGAGGTGGACCAGAGGCCAGCAAAACACCACCCCCTGAGCATCACTGAGGTGCCCCTGAGCAAGGCACCAAATGCCCACATTGCTCCCTGGCACCTGAAATGGCAGCCTTGCTTGCCGACCTCCCTCACTGCATGCTGCATGTAATTGCTTGTGTGTGCGTGTGTGCATTCGACCTGTAGGAATGATGACAATTTGACTTTCCTCAGCAATCAATAAAGTGTTTGTTTCTAACACACAGCTGCCATTTAACATCATTGTTCTGCATATGTCAACATTTTAGAGGAATTTGAATGAGTCGGTATGAGTTTGTTAAATTGTCATGGTGTGACAGGGCCTTAACCAAGTAGTTTTAATGGCTAACTCTAACCAAGTCATTTTCAGTGCCTTAATCCACCATGTAAATTATCTTTGATTAAAA
This sequence comes from Etroplus canarensis, assembly GCA_015106775.1. NCBI lineage: Eukaryota > Metazoa > Chordata > Actinopteri > Cichliformes > Cichlidae > Etroplus > Etroplus canarensis. The sequence goes on from VUQH01003514.1 coordinate 8,133, forward strand.
ATTTAACATAAAAACAATGGAAATGAAGAATGAAAATCTGTGATGTGTGAGTTGAAGGTGGGTTTCTGGTGTGAGCAGTGAGCTCACCACCAAGCCTTCCAACCTCCAAATGTAGATATTTTTTACTCTTTACAAGTGGAAAATATGAATTTAGTGTACATGGAAATGTGTCAGACAGATGAAAAATCATGACACAGAAATAATGGTTTGAATTTTGTCTTCAGGAACACAAAACCTGTAAAATTTGGGTCCATAAATACAATAGATTGGAGGCCTTAACTATTTCTAGAGGTTGTGAGATTGTGTTGCAGTCAGCCTCAGATAAAAGAGTAGGGTGCTTAAAAATGTCCAATCCAAGTCTGATTAGGACAGCTGATGGAAGATGGGGGTCACCTGTTATGTCAGTGGCCTTGGATTGAAGCCCCTGCACTGTCTCTTCCAGCGATTGGCATTGTTACAATGGTGACGGTGTACTCTTCTTTTATTAGTCTGTCAAGTTTTACAACCTGCAAAAATGGACATTTTCTCTTTTGATTTCAGTCCCTACATTCCACAACTGAAAAAATCTTTGTAATGTGACAGGAGTTCATTATATTATCACACACAACACTGCAAATGTTCTCTAAATGGGTGCTTTAACCATTGACAATCAAAAAATATTTGGCTATTAGGCCGTTCGCTATCCTTTTATCATTTTTGCTTCCAAGTAGATAAAATGTCCTTACGCCAAACCCGCTCAGCACCACAGAAATTCACCAACAACTCTAGACAATTTTTCATATTTTTAGGTGTATGTAGATATCTTAGGTTCCTTTTCTATATATATTTCTATTTTTCAATTACTATATTTATATGTATCAGTCCAATGTCAAGTCAGTGCTCTGAAATTTTCAAATGTGCACTAACTGTTTTGAATTACAATAAAGCAATATTGAGAGTACAACTATGACTAGCTGTAAACTTCAAATTCTTGGTAGGCAACATTTTCTTAATGAAAAACATAACAAATAAATATACAGTTGGGGTCCTAAATGACCCTACTTGGTTACTTGAAGGTTAAACTACACCCACAGGCAAAGCTGGAAAAAGCTGTTAATATTAATAAGAAAACCTCCCACTATTATGTAACCAGCCAAGCATTGTTAGGAAGATCACTAGAGAATGTTGTAACTTTTCATTGATTTTTCACACTAAATAACTATTTTGTAACTTCTCTCTGGCTGGAGCATGTACAATATTGTGCAAAAACCTTTAGCCACGAAATGTAAAGCAAGGATGCTTTCAAATATGCTTTAATGTTGTGTCCCCGTAGTGCAGTGGTTGACACATTTCACCTTACAAATGAAAGGTCCATGGTTTGATTCCAGGTGGGAGCACAAGCCCCTCTCACCATGGAGGGTTGTGTCAGGAAGGGCGTCTGGTGTAAAACCTCTGCCAAATTACCTTCTTCTTCTTCTTTTGGCTGCTCCCGTTAGGGGTCGCCGCAACGAATCATCTGCCTCCATCCATAGTTGGCTTGCAAACAGGCTTTAGCAGGACGGTCTCTTAAGTGTTGTCAGGAGAAACAGATTGGTCCTTAACATCTCCAAGATAAAAGAGAGTACTTCGAGAGAACAGTGGAGATAGATCATGTGCCCTTCTGCATACATGGATGAACAGAGGAAAGGGTGGAAAGCTTAAATTCTCCTCAAGCCTAAAGCAGCCTCCAGACATGCTTGATGAACATGTCATTATCTTGTTTTAATAAGCACCAGGTTCATTTATACTGGCTTAAACAATATCTACATTTTCAGACTTAGATCACTTATGCTGCTCGTTTTTCACACAACTTCGTTCAAACATTTCTGGGGCACTCTTGAAAAAGAGATCTGTAATCTTAAGAGTTCACTTCCTGATTAAATAAAGTGAAATAAATGAATAAACACTGACAGAGAGTGACGGAACATACTCAGTAGTCATTGTACATGGAAGCAGAATTTCAAGATACCCCTTCCAGAGGTGGAACAAAGCACAATATTTTTTTCATATTCTCTAAGGTCTCTCATATGTAAATTGGATTCTTGCAGAAGAATATTTTACCGCAAAAGTGGTTACATTGGCAGCTATTGTAAGATAGCCCATACATGAAAAAAACTGCAAAATAAAATCAGGCCAAATGAGAGATGCTACAGCTGAATTCATGTAATTTCATAAGCTCTGATTCATCTTACGTTGGACCTGACAGTGAGCAGGGGGTTCTTCTACATGCCTGAAAAACAGAATGAGAATATCTTGTTATACTGAGGAAATGCAGCCTCACAAATACACAAGTACAATAGGCAGAGATTTCAAATATGAGCATCTGTGATGAATGGATTCATCTACTTCTCAACTGTTTTAACTGACTAACAGGTGAAATGATACCATCATATATATTCCTGGATTCAGCACAGTCAGACCTTTCCACAAACCCTAGTTGGCTCCTGTGGGATAATCCAAAATAAAACAGTTGAATAGTAAATGAATCCATTCTTCACATATGCTCATATGATCCTTTGTGTTTATAGGGCTGTATTTCCTCAATACATCAAGATATTCTCTTTCTATTTTTTTTCAGATATTTACAGGAATCCCCTACCCAGTGTCAGACCCAATGTGGGATAAATCAGAGTGTCCATTATTAGTTTACACAAGTTCAGGTGTAGGATTGCCTATCTGACTTGACTTTATTTTGAAGTATTTTTTTCCATTTCTTTCCTACCTTTTTTAATTTATGGGGCATTCCTCAAAATCTCTCATTTTAACTGGTTTTGCAGTAAAATACACAAGTATCTATTTAATATATGAGAATCCTTAGAAAATGTAAGAAAAAAAAAGTGTTTTGAGCTGCCTCTGGTAGGGATATCTTGAAAAGTAAAGCACTTTTGGGGTCTTTCCTCAAGCCTGTTACCCCACCCCCCCTTCAGAGAGAGTGGGCTCAAGATGAGAGATAATAATGTATTTGTTGCAAATCTAAAGCAATAATCCAAAACACTCAATGCTATAATACCTATGCTTTAATGCAACTGCAGTACATTTGTATCCTGGCAAAAGAGCAAATTTGTGTAAATGTACATAATATTGCAATCACAACATTGAAATATCAGGAGATTAATGGAAAGGAACGCCTGTTTGAGAGGGGCTTTATTATGTCAGACCTAGTCACATGACTTTTAATGAGGCACAGTTCTGAAGTGCATTAACAAATAGACACGTACAAGATAATGATGGACTGTGATCCAGTGGCAAATATTGCCATATCTGTCATTGCTGCGACTCTATGAATGACAGAATCAATTTAAGAGACTGATGAATCCATTAATGTTACGCAGTCCCATTCCATGACTAACGAGGGCTTGTGTGTCAAACCTGCTGATGTAGACCTTTAACACTTCACACATCAAACAGCATAGACTTCTTCCACAGGAAATTAAACTATCCAGGCTCCTATAGACACTTGTGCTGAATACAGGATGGAACATTTTCATCTTTTTTCATTCATTTTCTTCCACTCATCCAGTTAAGGGTTGTGGGGGCGCTGGAGCCTATCCCAGCTGTCATGAGATGCAAGGCAGGGTGCACCCTGGACAGGTCACCAACAATTCACGCTCACATTGGTCAATTTAGAATCACCAAATAACCTAACCCCATTGCATGTGTTTGGACTGTGGGAAGAAGCTGGAGCACCCGGCGAGAACCCACACAAGCACGGGGAGAACATGCAGACTCCACACAAGGGGGACTAAGCTGGCCAGCTGCTCAACTCAAACCTGGACCCTCTTGCTGTGAGGCAACACCGGTAACCACCATGCTGCCCACAGGATGGAATATCCTGACTAAAATGTGTGGGATGCAAGCATTGTGTGATGAAAGCTGTGCACTGCTAAAACAGAGCTTACAAACCTGGACACTATCTATGCTAGTCAACGGAGTAAGAAGGCTAGCAACATTTTCAAGGACACTGTACACCCTGGCTACTGACTCTTGGACCTGTTGCCAGAATGGTTCAGAACAATGAGATCCCACACTAATAGACAAACTAACAGCTTTTCCCCAAAAGAGTTATGGCCTCCATCACACTCCTTCTCTGGGTGAATACAGAACAAAGGCACAGTGAGTGTAAAAACAAACACAAATATCAGGAACTGTGACACATGTGTACACTAACACACTCACCACCAGAGACTGTTCTCACAGAGTTTACCCAGTACCTTTGTAAATATATAAATGAATACATTTAATTCAACTCAGTCAGGGCCTTGTATTTTTTAAATTTGTGCCTGTACAAGTTTCACTTTACAAACCCATTATGCTGCTGCTTTCTGCTACTGTTTTTTATTTTTATTTATGTATTTTTTTTATTTTTTTCTGAGCATTTACTGCATAGCAGAAATTGGTAAAGAGAAAAAACCCCAATGATATCCTTCACCTACCAAGCACCCAGAACTAGAGTTTTTGCTCGCATCTCATCATTGCTTTATTATTGTGACCACCAGGGATAGTATTCTGAGCGTTCACTGGTGTCCTGAAGTGAGACTGTTTAATGAGGTAGTTTAGCTGAATAAATTAAATTATTCACAGTGCTGAACGTTGACATAATGCATATTTGAGTCTGAAATGAAGGTGAAGGGGGCTTGAGGAGATGTTATGTGTTGCATCATGATGTAAAAGATAAACACATGAAATACATACTGTATACAGCCAGGGATCACAGGGTTGTACAGGCCTGTGCTCAGCAAACCTGCAATGGGTTAGTTAAGGGTCTTTTAAAAGTGTTTAATGCTGTACAATATTTGAAAACTATGCTATATTTATAGTATGACACATGAAAAGTACTTTACATAAAGCCACTATCAAGTCATGGTTTTATTAGTTTAGCCGAGTATTACATGTAAAGGTTTAAAGGCATACAACATATGAAAAACAGGAAACACATTTAGTCACTAACATAATAAAAAAAGCAAAAAGGGTAACAAGCAAAAATACTTAAAAAAAACCCCCCAAACCCCAAATAAATATATAGCATATAAAGCTGCAGCCAACTACGTTTTAGGGTATTTAAGCAAAGATAGCAGTAATCCAGTCTACTGGGAATAAATACAGTAATAGAATGTGATGGCTGCAACACGCTCAACAAAAGTTGGGACAGAGTTAAAATAAGACTGAAAAGTAAAAAGAACATTCAAGTAATACCAGTTAGGAAAACACATTATTAAACAGGATGATTGGTAGGTGAGGAATCATGACTGAGGATAAAAATATCTTTACAAACAAGGGTCATAGATTACCCCTTTGTGCCAAAATTCACAAGAGAATTCTTCGTCAGTGTGAAACTTTTTGCTTGAGTCCACATTGCAGATTGTTTTTGGAAAAAACTGGCACTGACGTCTCTGTACCAAAGCTGAAAACAGCCATCCAGATTGTTATCAGCAAAAAACAGCAAAAACCAGCATTAATTATGGTATCATAGTGCATCAGTGCCCGTGGCATGATTTGCATGCATGTGAAGGTGCCAAGGAGGCATGCTTTAACATTTTAGAGAGACATATGCTAGTAATTTATTAAAATAACACAGAATTTTCTGTTCTTTTTTTTGCATTTTGGAAAATATCACAACTTTTCTGGAAACGAGGATTGTAAAATAAAAAAATGTTATCTTGATGATGAAATCAATAATCCAAGACTCTGAACTTGTGGTTGTATCATGTTTCCATTTTGTCTTTGTGCTCATCCATCTCCTAGTGTCAATTTAACATAGTGCTACACTTCAGCACATCATGGTCATCTAGTTCTACAGAAGCATGTTGCTGTGTATTGTGTGTAACTATAGCAATATGGTTAAAAATCTAACAAATGATTAGATGTACAATGCAAAAAGTAGCAGACCCAGACAACTGAGATGTGTTAAAATGTTGTTGTGGTTGACATCTTATGGAGAGTTTCCTGACAGTGATATACAGTCTGAATCACTGTGCATACAACTGACATTTTTCTGACTTTAGTGCATATAGTATAAGCTTGTTGTTTTGGTTTTGTGTGACACTCGCTATATTTACATTTACTCTATGTGCACTTGCACCAAATCTCAGAAAGACACTACACTATGGAGAAAATCCTACTGGAGTACCTAAAGATCTGGATGAGGATTTTCAAGTGGAGACCAAAGGACAAGTAAATTAGGATACAAATCTACAATGTACACATAATTTATCAGTGAAGGCTTTTTATTCCAAACAATATTAATGAAAAGGAAACAATTCTTTAAATATGAATATAAAGCAATGCAAGACAGAAATGTAACAAACAAAAATCCAATATAAAATGAATGATAAGGAACTTTCTGCAGAAAAATAATATAAAGTAACAGTATGCAAAACATTCCTCAGTTTGTCAGATTTTTCTTTTTTTTTTGGGTTATCTTTGGTCTAACAGGGACTCAAAAATATGTCATGTGTCCAACGGGCCAGAGTCAGAAGTGCCAGGATAAAGCCATTGGTTTATAGGGGGGGAAAAACGGAATTCCCCTGAAAGAATTTTACAGGGAGTGAAAAAAAAATCACAAGTTTAAGCTGAGCAAGAGGTTTCTGGCTTGCTTTGTTGGTTTAGCAACCAGTGCAGGCAGCAAATGCGCAGATCTCACAGATGTCCAAGGGTACAAAAGCTAAAATAAAGACAAGAAATAAACAGCTCAGTGACACTGCTGAGTGATTTATAATTTATGATTTATGACCTAACATGTTCTGTTAAATCGAGACAAATGGTTTATCTAATTTAGAAATGTCTTACCTAATCTACTGAGGGATGCCGATGCTCCTCTCATCCTGCAGAGTGGCAGAAACTCCTGTGGGAGCATGGGGTCAGCACAGAGGGACACGGTGTTAGCCCTCAATCGTGGGTTTTGTTGTCCTGTCATTATGCTGCTCTCAGACAGCTCTTGAAGCCTCTTGACAGCTTCCAGAGAGAAAGACAATCCATTCTCCTGAAAGAGAAGCAGATGTAGCTATTAAGCACCCACAACTTGATCTAAAGGCTTTAAAATCTGCAGTTTTAATTTAACTTGTAATCCCCGAGAGTGCAAAATGTAAGCTACACGATTTGCTGATAAATGCTGCCACTCTCTCTTTGCGCAAAAAACTATCTTTGTTCAGGCTGGCAGTCTCATCGTCCACACTCAGTCGTGCCATGATACCAAGTGAGGCACTTACTTCAACTTGCACAGCCTCAGAGGTCCAGCCGAGAGCCAGGACGAGGAGAGCGATGGTGGCAAGTGTTTTCATGGTGACAGTAGACAGCAGTTTGTCTTGCAGCCTCTTTCTTTTCTTGTGGATGTGCTCAGCAGGTGCTCAGCTCAATGTTTCTGCTTTCCCTCTTTCCTCAAGCCTCCTTTTATACAGTTCTACCCAGTAGTCTGCAATCATGTGACCAGATATGCTACAAATGGGAGCAAAGTTTTTCTCACGGGTTAATAAGTAGTGATGGGGTTTTACAAGGTTGTAAAGGCAAATTCATAAATCCTACTTTGAGCTCATTGCCTGTCTGATTAGATTTATGGATCTCTGGCTCACGTCTGCTTTGTCTGAACTGATCAAGCCTCTGCCAGGTTAAAGAGTTACCCTGAATTCCATTGATAGTGAGGCTAAACAGACCCATTGTGAGAAACATGCTACATACACACCAAAATAACTCCCAGAGCTTGTTTAATTTGATGAAATGTCTGCCAGGCAGGTTTTATATGTAAATAAACCTTTTTCTTGGAGCTTCACAGTATAACACAGTGCATTTTTATTACAGAAATGGGTTGTTCAATCACTGTCTGTACTTTACTTTAAAATCTTTGCTTTTCTTATCAGCAAAGACACACCTGAAAGCACCTAACTGGGCTAACGCTACACACAAATATTGCTCTCTTCCACATGTGTGCAGAGACCTCATTAGTTCAGAATACTCAATGAATACTAGTGGAAAAACTGATTCTGCTGCCGACTTCTGCATAGAATTCAGTTTATTTATACATTTGGCCCTTGCGCCACTTTTTTAAAAAAGGTTTTTAGAAAATACTCTGGATGTCTACAACATAACTGTAAAAGCTTTCAGGAGTGATAAAAACTCAAAAGTTTTGTGGCACATCTCTTAATCACTGAATTCAGATGTTTCAGTCAGCCAACTGCAGAGTTTCAAACTTCCCCTGGCATTAACATCAGGACAAAAACTGTGTGTCAGGAGCTATTTTTGCAAAGTGGAAGCATTTAGGAACCACAGCTACTCAGCCAGACCACTTAAAGTAGTTGTATGGGGTTGGTGAATGCTGAGACTCAGTAACTGCAGAGTTTCAAATCTCCTCTGCCATTGACATGATCAAAAAAACTGTGTATTGGGAGCTTCATAGCATAGGTTTCCATGGCTGAGCAGCTGCATGCAAGCCTTGCATCATCACGCACAATGTCAAGTGTTGGATGGAGTGATGTAAATCGCTCCATCACTGGACTCTGGAGCAGGAAATGTGTTCTGTGAAGTGATGAATCATGCTTCTCTGTCTGGCAGTCTGATGGATAAGTCTGGGTTTGCCAGCAGAATGTTGCCTTCCTGACTACATTGTCCCAACTGTAAAATTTAGTGGAGGAGGGGTAATACTGTGGGGTTGCGTTTCTGTCATTGGCCAGGCCCCTTAGTTCCATTGAAGGGAACTCTTAATGCTTCAGCTAACCATGACATTTTGGACAATTCTATGCTTCCAATTTTTTTTGGGAGCAGTTGGTGGAAGGCCCTTATCTATTCCAGCACGACTATACATAAGTGCACAAATCTAGATCCACGGTTGGATGAGTTTGGTGTGGAAGAACTTGACTGACCTGAACAGAACCCTGACAACCGCACTGAACACCTTTGGAGTGAACTGGAACAGAGATTGCAAGCTAGGGCTTCTCGTTTAACACCAGTGTCTGACCTTACAAATGTTCTTCTGCATGAATGGGCAAAAATTCCCACAGACATAGCCCAAAATCTTGTAGAAAGTCTTCCCAGAAAAATGGCAGCTGTTACAGCTGCAAAAAGGGGGTAAACTCCATATTAATGCCTATGGATTTAGAATGGGATGTCATAAAAGCCCCTGTAGGTATAATGTGCAGGTGGCCTAATACTGTTGTCCATATTGTATATATTTATATGAATGCCTTTCCCTGCAGGTTATGGCGTTCTTATAGTGGCATCAGTATTTCTAAGAATAAAACATGTGACCTTCCGTTAATAAGGTGAAAGAGGCTGCAAAAAATATTAATTGATTTGCTTTGGAGGGGTACCAGGAGTGCAATCACATACACAGCAGTGGGTGTGGCAGTGTAGTGACACAGCTGGGAGGTTTTTAATGGGTTCATTAAACACACTTCTTTATCCAGAGCATGAAGGATCGATCTATCCAGAGACAGACTCGCAATGGCACAGTGCATCTCAACATATAACCATCTTTAGTTTCAGTCTGAAATGACTGAAGTACTGTAAAATAAAAAGTTGTGTGATGCTACGATTTATCAGGTCATTTTAGCCATTTGGCTATTACACAACAATTTAAAAATGCTCATATTTGTTTTAAAGGCATTTCGAGAATCACTAAACATGAGGGGGGAACCAAATTAATTTCGCTGCAGGATTTTAAAAAAATCTTTGAGATGAGCAGATTGATTGGTTTTTTTCATCCAGCTGGTGGAAACTGATATTGACAAGCAAAGAACAGCAGTGACTGTTGTTAATTATCCTGCTGTTTTTTGAACCATCACAGTACTTTTATGTTTTTAAAAGAGCAGAACAAACTGCAGACACTGACAACCAGGACTGTCATTGTACTAGCTACTGCTAATATGACAAAGTTGGTAATATGCTGTCTGAAGTGAGTATTCTTACACCAGTAATACTTTATTTCCTCGTTTCATGAGGGGCAAAGTAGGTACTCCGATACATTTTCTTTCCACTTGTGAATGCAGTGGTTTTCAGATTTCTTTGAAGCTGAATTGCATTTACAACATGACCGCTCTCATCACTGTTTATGGCATCTTGACTTGTTTGATTTATAAGCACCCTCACTGAGATGAGTGTTTTATCCAGTTCTGGTTTCACAGTTCCACAATTGCCTCCAATCCAACTGTTGATTTTAGATTTATTGGATGCAAGTTTATCTCACAACTAAACAATCACACACTTTTAAGGGCAGAGGAGGATAAATGTGTGCTACTTTATAGTGCTTTCGAGTGGAAATTTCATATACCTATAAAAGTACCCACTTCACACCATGGTTAATCGGCTCCTTCTCTATGGAAGTTTTCCTTTCCCTCTACATTCAAGTGCTACCACTCTGAAAAACATATCATCAGAACTAATTTAAAATTCCTGTCCTTAAACCTTTGGTCACCAAGCTATGAGCAAGTGGGGTCATTCAGGACCCCATTTTATTTTACACAGGGATAGTTCTATTTGTCTTATATATCCTATACGGTTTCCTTTATCTATGATAAATATTCAAAAAATGTCTATGTAATTAACTGTGATTTTCAATCAGGTTTATTCAAAAACAATAAAAAACACAAATTAAATGGGCTCAACTGGTACTTACATAGCATTTTTCTACTCTGACTGAGCACTCAAAGCACTTTTTACTACTAGCCTCATTCACCCACTCACACACATTCATACAGTGTTTTATTCTATGCCTTTAAGCGCAGAGAAATTTGGGATTCATTATCTTGCCCAAGGACACTTTGGCATGTAGACTGGAGAAGCCAGGGATTGAGACGCCAACCTTCCTGTTGGATGACGACCCACTCTCCTTTGCCACAACTGCCCCAGTGATATATGGTATATAGATGTATATAGTATACAGATGAAATTCTGTTTATTTAGAAAATCCTTGTGTGTTACATCTTACAAAACAAACAGTACTTGTTTCACTAACCCTGAAAATAAAAATTAAACCTTAAGGTATATTTGAGTAAATTATGTGTAATAGTACGTGAGTATCATTTTAACACCAAAATACAGATGAATCACTCTCCAGGCATTTTTTCATCCTTTCTTACTTCTGTGCCTTTTTGCAGAAACACTCAACATATTTAAATTATTGAAAATTAAAAAAAAAAATTAATTGCTAGAAGCAAAATCTAATTATAACAAACAAACAAACAAGAAACCATACTTTATTAATCCCCGGGGGGAAATTCGAATTGCTGAGACTCCTACAGGTTGTAATGCACACATACACACAAACAGTTACACTCAGCATGCAGTGAGGGAGGTTCAGCATACAAGGCTGCCATTTCAGGCACCAGGGAGCAATGTGGAGGTTTGTGGCCTTGCTCAGGGGTACCTCAGCAAAGCTCAAGGGATGACGTCATTCTGGCCTTCTGGTCCACCTCCACATGTGGGTCTAGGGCAGGGTCTTGGGCCGCCAGGTCTTGAATGGCCACTGGGTCCAGGTCCAGGAATTATGGAGTAAATACCCAGAAATTTCAAATTAGAATAAATACGTGTCTGAGGTCTATTCCTGTAAAAAGACCATGAAAAGTTGCAGGACAAGTAAATTGAAAAAAATTGTGGTAGGAAACATTTTTGCAATTAAAAATATCGCAATGGCACATGACCCCACTGGGTCACTTGAAGACTAATGTAATACTAACATTATTTTATAATCCTGAGCCCAGAGTAAAACATTTATTTTAAATTGTATTTTTACAAAATACATTTTTGCAAGCACTTTACTAATCACTACATATCTTACACTAATAGCTGTTCTAGTCCATGTGTATATTTAGTGTTAAAAAAAACATATGATTGACTCCTTTCTGACTGCCAGTAAATGACTTTACTTTTCTGTTTTTTTTCCAGGTGTGCCATCTTTGGCTTCACTAATGTGCTGGAAAAATCAGTGACAATGTCACAGTAGTTAGTTCTTGTATATTTTATGATTCTTCTTGAACTCAACTGAGCTTGAGAGCTCCTTAGATGGAGTCAGAATTTTTGGCTGAAATGATACAGAATCACAGTTGTTACTGATGGAGATGACAGCTTCACCATGCCTCAAAGCGCATTAAGAGGCAGGCAAAGATTAGCATATCCACTTAGACACTAATTTTTCCATCATTGCTGATCAGCGCTGGAGCCCACAAATGTTTGTGACAAGCGCAGTCTTTAAGGACAAAAGTCAGATATTAGTGGGTGTTTGTGGGTTTGTTTTGGTTGGTGTAAAAGAGGCCAAAGAGTTTGAGCAGGAGCCCACAGTTTGTGTTTTTCGTTGGTGGTTAAATCCAGGCCCACAGTCCAAAGACATGAATGATGGGTGTGTGATGGCTGTTTGTCTGACTCTCTTAACAGATGTGACAAACAGGAAACCTGAACTATGCCTCTCACCCAGTTTAAGATGGAGTTTAACTCTAGCCATCTGAGACACTGTATCATATAAGCAAGGATAATGGATTGATAACTAATGAAAAGCTAAAATAATGGGAGTGTCATTTAGAGCCTCTGTTAGTCATCACTTGTTGCACTGTGTTCATCATACACCCAGCATAGGCAGATGGGAGTAGTATATGAGGCTGAGATTAAACTGTTAATCAATAATCTTTACTTCAGACAGGAAAGGATTTACTTTTGAAATCAGGCCATTCAGCTGTCATTAAAGCAGGAAGGCTGTCTGGCGGAAATGTGTGGGCCGCACAGTATGATGTAAAAATACTGGGACAAGGTGAAACATGTTAATAATTTAAATGTGCTGAAATATTAAAAACATCAGCATTTTTATGGCCTGATGTAGTGTGACAAAGTGTTGAACAAGAGATTAAAGATGGCGGATCTGTCTGGGTCTGACATTTGACTGCACTAAGTGACCTCTGTTAATTTCAACAAAAATAGTTTGAGCTGTTCTTAGAAACTCCTGTTATCGGTGGTCAAAGAGGTATTGATTTCACATCACTGCTTGTCTAAACTCAACAAAACAAACAGTTTTGTGTTTCCAAGAGTGAATAATAGTCTCCAAGTCATGGGAAAGGGCAATTATTCAGACTAATGGCAACAATCTAGGGTAGACAGAAGTAAATCATCAGCCTGAATGTGAACGGAGTATCTTCAAATATTCTGACCACTCACTATACTCAAGTTGACCAAATAAAATATCTGTCAAACTTCTTCAGGTTGTTAGGGTGTACGTTATATGGACAAAAGTATTGGACCACCTACATTACACTTGCATGAGTTTATGAAACAGACATTAATATGAAGTGGGTCCCCCATTTGCAGCTACAATAGCTTCCACTCTTCTGGGAAGACTTTTGTGGTCCCTAGGCCTCTAGATCCACCTCCACAGTTTCATGGTTGCTGGGATTAGGGGAGTGGCTCACTTGGGTAATGTTCATCACCTGGGTTGATGACTTGGTTTAGGGCATATATGGACCTCATCAGTAAACCTCAGGGGGCTCTCTCTCCACCAGGATATTTGGATTTGTTTGCCTCTTGTTCCTATTCTCTCTTGTTTTGCCTACACAGCATATGTACACTCATTCACACACTGTACACATTGCTGATTCACTGATTGCACAGTTAAATTTTGGTTTCTTAAATACAGTTATTTTTAATTTAAATCAAGTTTGGTTTCCATATCTTGTCCTACCCTTTGAGCCATGGTTGTGACTCTTTCTAGATGTTGGAGTGTGTTTGTGGGAATTTTTTGGCAAATTCATCCAGAAGATGTTAATGCTGAAAGAGAGGCCCTGGCTCAAAATCAGAATATGAAGAAATATCATGACTTGACTAGTCACAACAGTGTCATCCTATTACAGTACCATGCTCAAGTTCAGTGAATTTTTTAGCATGACACATTCTTTCACAAATGTTTGTAAAGGCAGATTGCATTGCTAAGCACTTTTTATACACCTGTGGCGATGGGAGTGAATGAAACACAAAAATCACTGATTAAGGTGTGCGGTCCAGTGCTTTTGTACATATAGTGTATTTGTGGATTTTAAGACTAAAAGACGTTAAAACTAAAAACCACAGCTGGCCCAAATTGTAGGCTGCTCAGAGGTGCCCCTGAGACAGTCCAGCACATTGTAGCAGGATGTAAGATGCAAGCTGGGACAGCGTACACTGACAGGCATAACTAAGTGGCTTGGATAATATACAAGAGCATCTGTGCTGCTTATGAAGTACAAGTCTCTAAGTCCCAATTGGAGACACCTTAAAGGTGGCTGGAGAACAAGAGGGCTACGAGCCTGTGGGTCTTCAAGTAGCAGACAGACAAGCAGCTGCTACCCAACTAATCAGACATAACTGTGGTCGACAACAAGCATGAGACAGAAAATATGATTAGATATGGCAATTCCAGCTGACAGTAACATGGAGTATGAGAAAACTAAGAAGTAACAGATACTGAAGTAACAACTAGAGTAGATCTTGAAAGTAATGTCCAAAGTGATCTCAGTGGCCATAGGAGATAAGGAGCTATAACCCAAACCTTCAGAAGGTCCCAGGCACAACAACTATTTTTTTTTTTGCTGTTTATGACTGATAAAGCTTGGTGCTTAACTTTTTTCATCTTCCGAAGGGGAAAGTGCCAAGATAAAGA
>VUQH01003516.1:19083-30237 GCA_015106775.1 Etroplus canarensis
GGTTACCAGGTGATGGCCTGGTTAAGACACCTGCCACCTTCAGCAGAGATTAGCACAGAAGCCACTGCACAGTCATGCTGCTCACACATTCTGCGACACCTTATAACAGACGGTCAAATGTCGAGACAGTATCTTGTAGGAGTGACGTCAGTTGAGCTCATGCTAACCTTAAAACAGTTAACACCTGCACCCTACAGCGAAAACGGTCAAAGAAATCGTTTTTCAGCCTACCAAGCTGATTTTAAACAGTAAAATACATTCCCTGTTTCATGGATACAAAATGAGGCAATGGGCCCCTGGGTGCAGGCACACACACATTAAAGTGACCTCTTTCTCACAAGAGTGCCCCTGCATGCCATCAGCAGCTGTTATGTATGTTTCTCTGTGATATCCTGCAGGCTCATTTTAGCCCTCAAGTTTTATTAACAGTCCTCAATTGAAAAGCCTATGTTGTAGTGGGCAACAGAGGCATTTGCATTTTAGTACCATCACAAGTTAATCATGCTGGACTTGGGTCTAAAACATTCCTCCTTGGGCCTTCATTTTTATTGAAACACAAAAGAGAGAAGACTTCAGAACAGATTTAGTCTATACGTGGAATGTCAGGGTATGAAAATGAGAAAATGACATATTTCTATATTAGCAGAACTGTAGTTATTGAACTACAATTGACAAAAAAAAACTTGGTTGCAACTATAGCCTATTACCTTTTGTTCAACTGAGGCATTGTTCTTGTGCTAATAAATACCCTATGTTTACACAGCTTATTACTATCAAGTGGATCTATCACAATTGTTGCAGTCTGAGCAGTTGCATGTGTAGTTCTTCGTTTCTGGGAAGGTCGCACCATCAAGCTATGGCATAGATTTAACACAGCACTACAACTCCTACCTGGCAACTCCATCTTCAACATCCTTTGTCCAGTATATTCACTATCCCTCGTCTGCACATGTCCAAACCATCTCAGCCTCTCTTACTTTAACTCTAAGCCACTCAGCCTGAGTGGTCCCTCTGATGTACTAATCCGGTCCACCCTGGTCATTCCAAGCAAAAATCTCAGCATCATCAATTCTGCCACCTCCAGCTCTGCCTCCTGTCTTTTTGTCAGTGCCACCGTCTCCAAACCATACATCATATCAGGTCTCACTACCTTTCACTTTTGCTGCTATACTTCTGTCCACCTTCACTACCTCTACTCCTTGCATCTTCACCATTCCACCTGCCTCCCTCTCATTCACACATGTATTCTGTCTCGCTCTTACTTATGTTTATTCTGTCCAGTGCATACCTCCACCTCTCCAGGTTCTCTTTACCCTGCTCCCTACTCTCACTACAACTGTCTGCGAACATCATAGTCTACAAAGACTCTTGCTTGACCTCGTCTGTCAACCTGTCCCTTACCATTGTGAACAAGAAGGGGCTCAAGCTGATCCCTGATGTAATCCCACCCCTACCCTGAACCCATCTGTTACTCTCACAGCACACCTCACCACTGTTTCACTGTCCCCGTACATCTTCTGCACCACCCTCACGTACTTGGTGATATTGGATTATAATGGACAATCTATAAAATGTAATCTGGTCAATCCTACTCTTCAGCTATTAACGCTTTTACTTTGGGTAATTGAGAAATGCATCAATTATGTCTGCTTATAAGGTCTACTACTGACATGTTATTGGGAAATACTACATCTTTAAAACAAGAAAAAATGTAAGATATTTCATCAAACTTTGCTGTTAAACCATATCAGCAGCACTCACCCTGTAGGTCCAAACCATTCACCAGAGCTCATAATGATCTTTTAACTATAGCACTAATACAAAATACATTTACTGCTATGGCTTTCGTTTCCCCTTCAAAATAATCACTAATTTCTATCCCCAGGGCCCTTTTGTGCTGTAAGCCACAAAAAATTGATTTAAATTTAAAAGTCAAATTATTATTTGGTGTCAAGAGATTCTTTACAGTAACAGCTGCAGCAGGGGGTCACACGCAGGCAACACTTTTTTTTTTCAAGAAGCGACCCGCTGAGCAATTTTACTCTTATGAGCTGTTTAAAAGATGGGAAGTGGCTCCCAATGTCTTGGATAAAATCAGACTTAATGGGGATTATTACAAAAATGTGTATTTAGATCGACTGACATTGTCAAACAAAAACAAGTTCTGACATTTATGGCCTCATTTTAACTATGTAATCATTTGAACTGCTATTTAAAAGGATCCTCTTGGAAACGATGCTGTAAGTAGCTCTGAGTGGGAAGGTAGAAACAGGAGTCTTTTGCCAAACACATTTCTGATCTTTTCCTGCATGTTTGTCTCAGTTTTTCACACATGAGTGCTCACTATGACCAGTGAACGTGAACCATCGAGCAAAAACCATAAACATGTTCATGTACAACAGCCAGGAAACTAGTGTAAGCCTTCGTCTCTCCCCACTATTTATAGTCTTTTCTGCTGATCAAATTCTTGATAGCCTTACTGTGGCAGATCCAAATCACAGCCTCATTGGACATATTCATTCCATGTACAAAACCTGTGGGAGGATGGCATTACATCGGCTCTAGTTTGTTATTCCAGCTTGCTTGGACCCTAAAGCTGTCTCAGTGCAGCACCAAACCACAGCTGAAAAGCATCCAAGCACTAATATTATCTTTCTAATATTATCTTTCTCCACCACGTTATAGGGACAAAGATGATTTACATGAAGAATGCCCCCGTGAGAAGTCGTGGATTTGCTAAATATGGTACATGGCACAGTGAATGGCTTGGTCAGAGAGCTGCAGGGACAGAACAGGTGCACAGTCAATGGAACTCATGAGTCTGGATGGCTGAATTTAAATGCATTTCATGCACAGACTTTCAGGATTTACCTCATATATCTGTCACAAAACAACAGACCCGGATCAATTTAAGGAGATACTCATTATACCTCAACATTCATTCAACTGCTTTCATTATTAGCTTGACAATTAATCCTCATTAGGTGGAAGGCTGCCTGGGGGCTCACTTTAAATTAAGCACCTAAAAAATTTAATAGAATCTGATTTCCTGTATTAATCCCACAAATTCACCTCTAACGCTGATCATAGCAAACAGTTCTGTGCAATGTTCTTTTTGTATTTACCTCTTTTTATTATGGTAGTTTTTATTAAGGTGTGTCATCCCTGCACAGGATTCAGATTGTCTTCCTACGCATGAGACATTCACGGGAAATGATGCATGTAAGTAATCCAAATTTTATGGCATGATATCAGCTTCACTGTTTGCCGTTTACTCTTCCATCCCTGAATCAGAACTTTATTATGTTCCTGCGAACGCAAACCAGACAATAAAAACATTCAATTTGCAAGACACTGGGTGGCTTTTGATATGAAATAGTCAGAGGAAACAATTTATTTTTCAAAGAGTGGGTACTAACCATAACTGTGGAAAACTGCTTCATTCAGTTCCTATTGTAACAGCTTGTGCTTGTTTGGCTGCACTGTAAACCGATACACCAGTTGCTCTTCTGTTGTAATTTTTGAGTTTTTGGCATGACATTAAGCAGACTTGCTGTTAACCCCCAATATTAACCACACAATTCACCCAAGACTTAAATATTAAAGATTATAACTTTAGTGAGGATAAATGGTGTTTAGAATATATTTGTATGTTCAAAGAGGAATACATGAATGGTACTTTCAATGATCAGCTGATCAGGGATAAAAGAGCAGTGGCTCAGGTCCTTGGAGAATGAGTTTGTTTAACCTGTAAAATCTCCAACAAAACAAACAGCTGACACTGATGCTCGCCTGCAGACTGGGTCAAAGTCACATGACAGCATAGTGACACATCCGTTGGGCTGAAACCGTGTAATGGACTCCAGCTGTGAGACTGTCTCTCACACACACACACACACACACCCTAACGCACAGATCCACAGGGGGAGCCGTATGATGGGAGGAGGGGTGATAAACTCTAGGACAGAGATGTATATCTGTATGTAGGACCCAGCTGTTATACTAATCTGACAATCCAACAGGATTAAAGACTACATCTAAAGACTGGCACACACTCTGCGTGGAATCCTCCTCCATTATATATGACCTTATGAAACATGCATCTCTGAAAGAGAATGTCTGTGTGTGAATGTGTATGTCACTGTCCTACTGCCAGAAATGCCTTGAGATTCTGACACAACTGCAGCTCCCACACTACACAATACGCCGCAGTGTACTTGTTGTGTTTGGTTTTGTCCGTGGTGTTCTGAGAGAGTCAGTGAGTGTGTGTGTCGGTGAGTGTATCAAGTGCATTGATGTTTGGTTGGGGAAGTGTTGCAGTGAATGCTGCTGGATGGCTGGCGGGTCAATGACGGCGTTTTTGTGGCCGCTTCTATGAAGTGCTGGTGGAGAGAGAGGAAAGTAGGAGGACGGCTGAATGCAGATTTATAAGTGTGTGTGTCTGTGTGTGTGATTATAGCCCAGCTCAATGGGCCTATTTCTGCAGGGCCAGTGGGAGGGCGTGGCGCCTGTGGCTGAAACTTTTCTCGTGTTTCTAAGGAACTTTTCAAATGGGCTCAGAAATGTGGCTGCGTGTGAGAGAGAGCGCCCCGCGGACCATGATGCCTTTGTGCAGCTGAGAGTGAGAGGGGGCACTCCGAGTACACACAGAAATGGTAATCAATGGTCTCTTCTCAGCCCCAAATCGAAAACCTCAACACACACACAAACAGATAATGATGATGAGAATCACATTTCTGCTAATATACACTGATGGGAATCACAAGACTGCATCTATGTGTGTTCGTATGATTGCAGCTTGTGTAATCAGGCTAATGACTGTCACGCAACTGTATGAACCCCAAGGAAGGAATGACAAGGAGAATGAGCAAAATCGATACATAAGAGGCAGAGAAAAATGAAGACTACTTGAGAAAAAAAAATAACATTGAGGAATGATGGGATGGATGGACCCTGAGGCGGGAGGGTGGGGAACAAAGGCAGGAGTGTTTTTGTCTTTGATGCAGGGGAGAAAAATCCAATCAGCCCTGTGTAATTCAATCTGGAATGGAAAGCTGCACCTTTGCAAGTGTGTGAGCAGAGGGCATGATGAGTATTATTATCATGGCCATACCTATCGTTTTCTATAAAACACACACTCACAGACACACACACACACACAGGAGGTAAACAAATCGGGTGTTTCAAGAGCACAGAGAGCAGGTGACCTTGCTGCTCTCTCTTGGATCCCTCCCACTGGTTGACCGACTTTGGCGAGCAGACAGCCAGTCCCGTGCCTGGGAGACCATGACTACAGGCCAAGTGACTGTCAGCGCAGCCTGATAACCGACTGATTCTTCATGTATCAGAAGAGGCCTTGATATTGAATACTAATTACACAGGTTGTGATGTTTGGCAGTGGCGTAAACTCCAGATAAAGAGAGAGCAGCATATGTTCTCTACCTTAATGGGCCTCACACACTGAAAGCTTGTGACCTAATCAGATATTTATCATGAGATACCAATTAATTCTGACAAATCAATGTCAGAAGACTTCAACGGATCATGAGACAACATAAGAAACTAGCCAGGGAAATTAGACATTTGCTTTGTCCTAATTTTTTTCAATCAGTGGTTCCCTTGTTGTCTCAGCAGATGTTTACACATGTTTTCCATCATCAGATATGATTGAATTTAGCAGACAGTGCATCACAGTGGGTTAGACCTGTGATATATTGGTGATATGTTCAGGGAAGAACCACGCCTCTCACCTAATGTCAGTTGGGATCAGCTCCCACCCCTCACAACCCTAAGCTGGATAAGCAGTTAAATAAAATGAATGGATATATGTCAGCGGTCCTCAGTGTCAGTACACACCTAAAGTAAAGCTCTCTACTCCCACTCCCACAAGGAGATCCTTTCTGTCTTGGTTTCTGTTGTGCTCTTTAATATATCACACCTGGATTGTTTTTATAATGTCCATAATGTAGCTATACTTAACTTCTTAGATTTTTTTCTCTTTGGACCGTTCTTTGGACCAAAAATTGTCATCTTTCTTTGCATATTCTGACATTTTACCAATTTTCTACATTTACCTATGAGCAATAAGTCAAGAGTAGGAAATAGATAAATACAATAATCAGTTGCTGGCAAGAGTAAAATCTATCAATACAGATCTTAAACGTTACATTTAACAATATGAGCAGAGAATAATACCTCATTGCCTGGTATTGATGTAACTGTTAGAGGAGACGGAACCAGAACTTGCCAACCAACCATCTGCTGAACCCCACTGTAGATTTCTCATAAACACTGGCTAATCAAACTGTAACTTCTACAAATCTCAAACACAAATTATCTGCTTTATATTGCACATGCAAGTTTATGTTAATGACAGAGCTGGTCTATCTGTGTTCTTCTGCTTCCATGCTAAGATAACTTGCATTCTGACCTCAGGTCTGCCTGAGTCTGGTTTTAACAAAGCTGCAACCTCCAAAGTGAGAGATGAAGCCAACATGCAGTTCCTCAAATCACCACTTGAGGCTAGCTCTAAAAGTGACTTAATCTCCACAGACTCCCATGTTAGAATCCCCGCATGTAGAGCAGAAATAAGTTTAGAACCTTATTTGAAAAAATATTTTGGTTTCTATAGCTAATTTCCCCCTTCATTACATTGTTATATAGGCTAAAGATTTTCTAGGTTTTCTGTTGGACACTCCCCATTTCCAAGGACAATGACTGGCTTGATACCACGTGACCACATGCCCATCCCATTTTTTCTGATTCATCATAGGTAGATGTGTATGACTGGATTCTGAAAATATTTTTATCTGTACAAATGCTATTTAAACTGTTGTCTATAATATGTTTTATGATGACCCTGACAAAGGCCGAAACACGCTGGTCAAATAATAAAGTTGCTGGTGCTTTAACTTCTTCAGACTATAATGGCTAAATCACAAGTTTAAATTGTACTAAGGTTAGAGCAATGGAATATAATGGGCTATAATTGTGGCTAGGCTATCACTATGGGTCTATGAACTAGGCCTTTTCAATGTATTATATGCCTTCTTGACATTTTTGTTTCAGCTGTCTGACAGAAATATGGCTTGCCTTGTTTTTGTATTATTTATAATATTGTAGCTCTTATAAACTGGTTTGTGTGTTGTGCTCAAACAATTTATGGATGTACTTTAATAGCCAAGCTAGCTAGCATTAGCTGTTTGCTTAGCCACCCTTTCACCCAAAAAAGTTCAATTCAGAATCTAAAAATAAAAAGGTAAAAATTTGTTAAACTTGCCTCAAAACAGTGGAACACAAACCAGAGAGTGATGTCAGAGTGGCTTTGTCCATTTTTTATATACAGTCTATGGTATCAGCCAAATGGTTGGACTATTCCTTTGAAAGGCAAAAAAGGGAACTACGGCTACATGATCTATCATATAAAACATGCACGTAGCAGGTAGCTGTGAGCAAGCACCTAACTAGGATTAACAGGCAAGCTACGCAGCTCAGTATTTAATGTTATTTAGGTAGGAATGCTTCTTTGCCAGCCAGACAGTGTTATCTCCTTTCAGCCTCTGCTGAATCAAATATCATCACAAGCTCCATGTGAGAGCCTGTTCATTCATTTCTGATTGTTCTTTACAGCTAAAGATAGCTTTATCTCTCAGTAGGCAACATTACTCACAGACTAATTAATTAAGAGGTGTATTTAAGTAACTAATGGCTTGAGAATGATTGTCTAACGCATAGATTAGAGTGCTTGGTATAACAATTGGTGATCAGTAACTGCTTGGCACTATGGGCCCTGACTTAATTAAAGTGCGACTGTGGAGGCTGATAGTAACGAAGTGGTCAGTGTCTGTGTGAACTAGTGGAAATGTGTTAGTGGAGGACAGGAAAATATATGGGTTATGATACGATCTTGCTCTTACAGCCCTCCAGTCTCTCTTGTCTCTGTGTAATCCTGTCCAGGTTGTTCTCTCCATTCAATCCGTATCAGCTGCTATAAGCTCTTTACAGGCCTGTGTTAACCACCAGCCCCTCTCTCTCTGTCTCTCTCTATGTGCAGCTACCACAACACCAATCCACCCCATCTATCTCCCTTTCAATTTCTCGTTTTTCTCCCTCGTCAGCACCTCTGCTCTTTTATCATTTCAGTCTACCTAAAGCCAGTCCCTCCCCATTCTTCCTCTATTTTCTGATGAGCTCCTCTTACTACTGCTACATATTAACAAATTCGATTCTCTGTCTAGTTCCCCCTCCTCTCCTATCCTCACCACATCTGCTGCATATTGTTCTCCTCTCCAATCTGCTTCTTTTTGCACTTTGTCCAGCTCATCGTCTTTTCATATAACTTTTGTCTGTGATTGCCTCCAACCTCATTCCCCTTTCATTTTCTTCAAATCTCCTCTCCCCCCACCTCCACACAACATCTAATCACGTCTGTTGCCACACCTTGCTGCCTTCTTCAATTTTTTGGAGACGGCGCAACCACCAACATTTGTCTCTTCTGTCTACAGGTGTTAAGGTACAATTTATTTTTCAGCTGTACTGAGCCACATGCTTTATGTCGCAATTATTACTGAGTACCGGACCAAGTGACAGGAATAAACTTATTTTTATTTGGCAGAAATGCATGTTTCCTTCTTTTCTACCTTGTTAATCACCTTCAAACTATATCTGGGTGCTAAACCTCTGTATCTTTTCATTTTATGCATTTCTGGTGTTTTATAAAGCAAATGATCTTGACAGCAATGAAAATAATTTAGAATTGTAGTATGAAGCACTTTACGATCATTAAATATGCTGTAATTTTTTAATGTATTACTTTTTTAATTGAGGCCTCCCCCAACTCTCCCACTTGCCTCCAAGAGCCTTTGAATTGATTTTTACGTGAGGGACTTGGGATAGATCGTAGGCCTCTGCTCACCGACAATAACAATAAATACACAAGTAAATGTTATCTTCATTATAAAGTCTACTAATCACTAACATCTACAAACAACTGGCTACTAGGCAAATATCAGCTAACATTTGGAATCCTGCTAACCAAGATAAATTGCTGTCCACTGTAGCAAAATACCATCTGGAGTGGAAAAGTTAATCTTACTCATCCAAACTCCCTGGGATAGTTGATCTGGTAAATTAGCTTGCCATTTTCAATTTACATGATCATATAAGATTATGAATCAAACATATTCATCTCATAGATTATATTTGATTAGATTAGATGGGATAGGATAGTGGCTGCATTGTTAGCACTGTCGTCTCACGGCAAGAGTGTCCTGGGTTTGAATCAACTGGCCAGCTGTGGCCTTTCTGTGTAGAGTTTGCATGTTCTCCCTGAGCCTGGAAGGGTACGCTCCAGGTTATCCTGCTCCAACCCACAGTCCTAAACATGTCAGGTTAATTGGTGAACTTATATTGGCTTTAGTCCTGAAAATGAGCACAAATCTCTCTTTGTTAGCCCTGCAATATACTGGCTGCCAGCAAGGCTACCACATTTCCCCGACTCTGAATAGGACAAATGGTTAAGAAAATGGACGGATACAGCACTGTGTAAAAAATGGATGTTGCCACCGTGACATTGCCCACTGGTTCTTAAACTCCCATTAAGAAGCCTCAAGCTTAACGCGTTGGCCATCGCCATCATGGTGAAACCAGATGCAGGTGGATCTTACAGTGAAGCTGCACACTCATCAGCTAGGGATTAGTGATTTAAAGGATGTAACCAATGAGCATATACTCCTTTCTAACTATTAAAAAGAACATAACTTATAAAACTGGCTAAATGTTCTATTCAATGTGACATGAAACTAGCCACTGAACCCACAGAGTCATCAAGACTGAATTTACTGAGCTCACAAAGAAAGGAATCCATGGGACATTTTTCCTATAGGTTTCTATACAATCGGTAGTCTTTTTGTAACCACAGTGGTCACCCCCTGTTGGCCATAAAAATAGAACTTTAAGGCACTTCCACACTAGCATCACTTTTCACACCTATGAGCTACAAGTCGATGGATGTGGTCATATAGTCAAATTTGCTTAGAGAGGTACCTAACAGAGGGAAGCAACCTGGAACTATCCATTTGGTTTTCGTTAATGATCAGCATGAAACAACACAGTAAGAATGCACTGGGTTGAAACAAGATGCACATTTAGTAGTCCATCTTCTGCACAGTGTAGTTTCAATACAGCAGACGTCCCCCTTCACATTGTTAAGTATTCTACTGTACGTACAGTCAGATTCTCCGAGCACCATGTTTCTCTTTTTTTAAATCCTTATAAATTCTCCCTAGCACCCTTACTTGATCTCATGACATTTTCCACCTAGATCAGGGAAAATTTATTTGTAAAAGAAAATAGTAGGTAATGTTTTTGACAATTCAACGGCACCATATGAGTTACATTCTTGCAGTCTAGCTAAGTTACAGCTAGCTGGCAAATCATTGCTTATTTGCTAACATAACTGCTAGCAAAATACTATCCAAAAGAAAGAAATACTAACGCAGTTGGCTATAGCTTATCAAATTACTTCAATAACTAACTTACATACTATCAAAAACAGCGTTGACTTTAGCCAAAGATGCAACACTGATAACGTTGACCATTGGGATGCTAACTTTAAATTATAGCCAAACTAAATACAAGTTTGACTCGCATTAGAAGATGACTGGGCTCATTTTAATATGTCAGCCAAAGAAAAGGAAGAAATTAATCTTAAAAAGAAGTAATGCCTTTCCTCTACAAACACCTCCTTTCTGTCATCCTCATGCTGTGTATAATGTTTCAGTGTTGTGTGACCTGTCACTGTCTATTGTATCTACCTCAGTCATATCATGTCCTGTCATACAAACACCGTACTTGGTCCAACAAGGGAAGCAATTATCATGTCACACACACATAAACAATGCATTCACAAACATGCACGCACACACGCTCTCAGTGCCAGTCAGCCTTTCAAACCTGAGTCTCTGCTGGCTAAGATTAGGGCTAATCCACAACTGTTGGAATGAAAGATTAAGAATGAATCACCTGCTGCTGGAGAACTGCATGTCTGTGTGTTGCAGTGTGTCCACATGCACGCGGAGGTGTTTATAGACAGGTCCTATGGGAAGGAAACCTGCCGCAATCACCAAGCAATATTACAGAACCCCTATCCACCCC
>VUQH01003517.1:1880-25078 GCA_015106775.1 Etroplus canarensis
CAGGAAGGGCACCTATATATTCTATTAATTCATTTAAACATCTTGCTATCTAAGCAAGTATCTCTAAGTTTAATCTTTAGTTGCATTCGCAGCTAATAATCAAAACACTAGATCAGAGAAGAGATAGACAGTTCCTCATTATAGCTCTGAAACTAGTAACTATGCATTCTAGGATCTCACCAGTGGAATGAGCAGTAACACTGTTTCTTGTTAAAGACACACACTTTTATATTTCCAATAATATTCTTGATTCTTTGAATTGTTTCACCTTGTCCTGGTTCTGTGCATGATTGCTGTTTTGGTGTTTATTTGCATTGTCTGGCAATAAGCCTTTCAGTTAGGAAAATGAACGGATGAATGGTCTTGTGTATATTTAGTTTAAAGTTTCTCTTGCAATGGAGAGCTAAATCTTAATGAGATTTCCTGAATAATTAAGGTAGAATATAGCTGCACTGTTTTTTTTTGTTTGTTGCTTCTAACACTGCGTCATAGATGAGACAAAGTGAGCCGAGGCACTGCTTAGATTCGTGTTCCTTTTATGCCTCATATATTTTTATATCAGTTTTTCACATTATAAAGGAGATAATATAAGAAAATGAATTATTAATATTATCTAAATCTCAGGCTTTTCTCTCTCTTTATTAGACATTGTTGGCAATGTCTTTTCTGTTTTTCTGCTCGCTTTTTCTGCCTCAGCTGGGATCTAGTAAGAACAGTTGGTGGCCAGTAGGGGTTTTGGTCTGGCTTGCTGGGTTTTTGAGGACTAGTGTTTGAGTCGTGACACAGGGCATGTGTGTTAATGTGTTTGTCAGTGCACATGCGAACCCGTTTGTGCTTGTGTCTCTGCAGGCGTGCAAGTGTGTAGGTGTGCATGTGTAAAGATGGAATCTGCACTAGTCTCTTGTTCTTTTAGCCCTTACATGTAATTTGTGATTGTGCGTCTGCTCCTGTAAACTCTCCTAAATGGTTTCACATTGTCAGGGTAAATTTCATGTGAAATACTAGAAAAGCAAAGTATGCATTTTATATTTCCATGTGTTGTCTGGTGGATTTTTAAGCCTGTGGGGCTGCTGAAGAAATTGCCGTTTTTATCTTTTGCTTTTAGACTGTTTTTTTTTTTTAATAATTGGGTCACGGTATGAATGATTTTTATCTTGTCATAATACCACAATTGATAAAGGAGATTCAGCTTGAGACTTCATCAGCAGTCAAGATTAATGTAACTCAATTATAATGCAAATATCAACAGACAGTATCTTATGTGTTATTTTTTATGCTAGTGTAATTCTGGTCTTTCTCAATCAAAGCTATAATTTGTAAGTGACTAACAATTTGGTTTTCTCTAGCAAAGTTTTTAATGTTATTTTCAATTAAAATATGTAAAATATGTAAAAGTCAACATAGATTAATGTTAGAGAATAAATACTTAAAGTCAAGACACATAATAACAGCAAATTAGGAATATGATTTTGTCAACACAGCCTGCCTCAAGACTGAGGTAGTCTGTGTTGACAGGATGCTGATAAATTCAGACAATATGGTATGTGACATGTAAAGAGTCCAATCATAGGTCATACCTGGATCTGGCCCCAAGCTGCATAGTTCTCAGCCTTAGATCCTCAGGCAGGACCCTTCTAGCTGTTCCAAAGTCTGGACCTAAATCTGTGCTTTTGCCTTCAGAGCCTCTTGGCTTTGAAACGACCTGCCTGAAGAGATCAGGCTCACAGAATCAATGACTGCCTTTAAATCACTTCTTAAAACTCATTTCTATAGACTTGCTTTTAAGTGAATCTATTACGTGTGATGTCTTATCTTCTGGTCATCATACTTTAGTTGTATTGCTAATTGCCTGCTTTTAGTCATTCATGAATTTATATTTATCTTTTTTATATAAATATGTTTGAGTGCTTTAATGTGACTTTGATGCTCAGCTTTCTGTTTAAATCCACCCTTAGAAGACTCTGCTTTTGCACTTATGTCGAAGTGCTTTGTAAACTCTATTTTTAAAGTTTATTATTATTAATTTTTCAGAGATTCCAGTAGTTATACAGTAGTTATAGACCATGCATGTGCTGTGTAGTTGAGTGTTTATCAGTCTTATGGTGTATGGGATGGGATCTAGTCTTCTTTTTTGTTTTTTGTGCATTAATGTTTGTGCATTTTTGCATATTCTGAGATAATTTGCATCTATTAAATTTATTAATAGAAGAATATATATATAATTCATGTAAAAATTCAAAAACTGTATTAATGTTTTTTTAAATGTCTTCTTTGCATTCTTGAGAAAAGAATTGGCTTATTCCTGTGAACAATGTTGTGTTTTGTATGGACTGTACCACAAAAACACCCTCAAAGCATAAGTCAGCAAAAAGAGCTCCCTCTGCAGAGTGCAGTTTGGTGATGCATGTGGCAACCATCCCAGCAATATTAGACAAGGGTATAGGTGGAATACTGGAATCAAGAGGAACCATCCCTTCTTACATATTATGTTGACTTTTTTCGTTGCACAGTTTGTATAAGTGAAATAAATAGCAGTCTTATTAGGACTGAATAATGGAGCTGTCAAAGATTATGTGGCTCAGGAGTACATTAGGTCATTGCGATTTCCCAGTCTTTTATAGACTTGACAAGAGAAGTGTATTGCAATAAACTCTTATTGAGCTATAATGGAGGCTGTCAAGGGACAGCAAAGCACGCATGAATTTTTAGTTGCCTGGTTTAAATATGGAGACTGAAATGCTTTGAATTTTAATATTTTCATTATTTTAACAGTTAATCATTTAAAGATACATTATCACCAATGATAACCAAAAAGAATGGCACACAAGACATTTCAATCCATATGCAATATATAAATATTTTATATGAATAAGCACTTAAGCATAATTCAGCATTGTGTTTTTTTTTCTTTTTTTTTTAAATAGCCCCCTTCCCCATCCCCAGGGGGCCATATTAAACACAAATCCACTGTATTAGACAGATTATCTCATCTGCCATTCAAGATGTAAAGTCATCTGAAGTGGATGACAGTTGAACTGTCAGGACATCACATTTAATGCCTCCAAAGAGACAAACACTCACAGACACACACAGGCATGCATACTAGGCCTGGGACCAGTTATCAATTAATAGTCATTTTTGTAATTATAAACATTATCAAATTGATCCCTTTCTTCCACAAGAAGCATCATGCACATTGACTTTATGCAGTCAGTTCAAACAGCCTTCCTGAAAGATCTGGTTTGCAGATATAAGGCAAATATACTTACAGACAGCTGTAGGCTTAAATTTTCAGTGTGCCTTACATTTTCTCATAACTACATTTAAATGGTGCAGTGATTAATTTTAAGAATAATATTTATGATGCGTTTGACCTAATTTTAGATGGGATATCATTATGTATGAAGATTACACCAATTAGGCTGATGAAACGATTAACTAATTCCTGGAAAACATAGATCCAACCTTTACATAATTATTAAGAACTTTTGTCTTCATTTTCAAATCACCATGTATTTTAAATGATCTCCATTTCTGCATTGTCCTTTTTCAAATACACACATGCATGTTTAAGTAGTCATACAGCAGTTGTTCACCTGCTAACAATGTCAGTGCCTGATTAGTGTTGATGTGTTGTAGTTTTATATTTAATGACAGAACTTGAACAATGTCACAGACTGGGATTAAGTCCTACAAGGGAAGGAAAAAATCATTTGATGTCATTGGTTGAAGTTTCTAATAAAGTGCAGGCATGCTTGAAGTGTCACAGTTTTTGTGGTGCAGTAAATAAGCAAATCTTGAGCTCCATAGTGTGTACGCTGATGATACCTTTGAGATTTTTTGAGATGTTTATGAGTATGCATTTTTCTAATGTTACATGAAGTTAAAGTTGCAATGGTTGCAATAAACACTTATTGAATCACACAGAGGGAGAAGAGTGTCCTGCCAACTTGGAGATAGATATATTCCAAATACTGTCAGGCAGGATTACTACTGTGAGGTCCTTTTCATTCATGAAAAAAAGGCTAAATGTCTTCATCACAGTCTTCATCACTGCAATACTTGAATTTCATGAGTACAGTTACCTTTTGCTGCCATGTGGGGCCACTAGTTATCTAATGTAATTTTAAATTACCCTTCTGCTGTTTTGAGAAATCCTCCTACCAGTCATCTTACAAAGTCTAGAATCAGGAGGAAGCAAAAGTGCCTTTTTGGAAATGTAGAAGCTGTCATTTTTAGTGAAAAACCATTTGAAAACTTGTTATCTGACTGTATAATTGAGTTACACTTTTTCTTTATTGAAGAAAAAAACAATTTCACAGAGGGCAGAGATAGCGGGTGGTGGTGAATGAGTGGTGGAGAGAGGCGACTGTAGCTCAGCCCCCAGCATTAAGGGCGCTCATGTCCTTTTCTTTTTGTTTATCAGCTGTGCCTGCTCTTGTTTATTTTTAGATGGGAAAGAGGAAGAGAGGAGTGGTGAGTAAAGGAGGGACAGTAGAACAAGAGAAATGACGTTATGTGCTCAGATAGCACGCTATAGCTTCATGGAGTAGGCTGATCCTTGAGAGTAGCTTCTGTATGTAAGCTTTTATCTGCAGATTATGTACCATCCAGACTGGCACCACAGGACAACTCTCAACTCAGCTGGTCAGATTCTGGGTCAGCCCATGGGAAAAGCACAAAAAGGATGTGTATTTGGCACAATTTTATCTTCTAATTTAAAAACTTGCTGAATATCAAAATATCTGGAAAGTAGATTTTTTATGATCTTTTTGTTCCTCCTCAACTTACTGTCCAAGCTGTCCATAACAAATTGCTTCTAATGCCTCTGTATTTAATTCCTAAGCTGTACTTTTCAGGGTAGGTTAGCTCCTGTGTTAATAGAGTGTTTTCACGTGACGTCACCAAACCGGAAGTTGGCCATGTTAGAGATACTCACCAATCAAAACAAACAATGAACAACACAGTTTACCGTGAAGTTTGAAAAAGAAAATGCAAAATGGTTAACTATTGACGTGTTCTCGGCTGTCACAATCGCTCAGACAGAAAAAAAAGTCTATCGTCTGCCCAAAGTTGTGAAAAGTCAGGGAGAGCAGATAGAGAAATTATTAAAAGAAAGGAGGCGATTATGGATTGCAAGCCCCAATCAGAATTTGGATGGAAAGAATGTGGATAACATCCGAATTTTCTCAGCTCATTTTGTAGCACAAATTGAATCTTTCAGGTTATAGGTTTGATAAAGTTTAATACGCGAAAACTTATGCCAAGACAATATTTCGTACTATTTAAAGAACATCAATATCATATGTCAATGGCTGTGACAAAGGATAAACGTACACGAGGCAATATTTCAAGATTGCCACTGAACAAACTGGGTTCCATTTTATAGGGATCTTCATCCCTAATTAACTTTAGTTTTTTAACCTAACGTTCTTTTTCTTTAGTGTCCAGTCTTTCTCTGTACAGCTGTTCAGATGTGTGTGAATTTTTGCAATGAGATGTTGAAGCTTTATAGTGAAATTTTGAGTTTTTGTCCATGACTGCCTATGCATCCTGTTTGTTTTGAGTGAGCTATATTACTATTACAACATGGATGCCATAAAATCCAAGATGTATACTCACCAAGCTATGTGTATCTCATGTAGTGGCTAAAGAATGTATTTGAATGATCTCAAGGTAAGTTAGTGCCAACATTACTTCAAAAACATATTTTTAACGACTTAGGTGAAAATGAACACATATTAGATAGCTAATATTCTATGCCCAGATAGAAAACATAGCAAACAGCCTTTGTACAAAACACTAACATGTTAGCATTGTCATTGTCAGCAAGTTAGCATGGTGCAGCCAGCAGTAAGATCAGACAACCACTATGCCTAATGTTGAATTTATGTCATAATACTAGTTCCCTGTCTGTAAACATTTCAACATCTAACTGGTAATTAGGACTAGGAAATTAGAATTTTTCTGAGCTCTCTAACTTGGCATTATAGTTGAAGACCTGCAAGAAAACAAACATACATAGAGGTCTCCATTATTTTCAGTGCATCCAGACTAGCAGTAAAACAGCTGTCGCCCAAAATTATTACACTTTGTTCTATTTACAAAGTAGCCATTCATTACTCTTTATAAGGCTTTTGTAGCTGCAATCCCTGGTAATTGGGAGAAACATTAGCACAACATGATTAGTAGCTTCCATTTTTAGTCGTCCAATGACGCAAACACCCACAAGTATAGCGGAATAGAGCTTCGAGTATGCCACGTATTGTTATGTTCCTTATTGTGTTGCACATCAGTATAACGTGTAAGAACTGGTTTGATATTTTTCTCTCGCTGACAAAACTCTACAGCGTAAATTCAGAATTAGGCAGTGAAGAAACAGAATTGCTTTTTGAAAGCAGCTGTAGCCAATTTGCCAGCTTGGAGAGTTGGATGCTTCATTTAATGACTTTGCAGGCTCTGACAAAAGTAGTAACTCTTTTATGAGAAGCAGTATATTATCAGTGTGTTGAATCCAAAAGCATCTACCGACAAATCTCTGCAGCAATCCACTGCCCAGATGTCTCTTGAAGGACCATATCTCATCATTAGCACAGTATGCCAAAGTGTAAAGAGAAAATGGTGATGCAGAGTAAGGGATGAATAGAATAGTCAGTTTTTACTTTACCTTCAGAACTAAATTCACAATATTACTTTCCACTCTGTTAAATAAGATTGAATTCTAATTGTGCGGTTACACAGCAACAAGGTTGTTGCTGCTCTTCCTCACAGATGAGCTTATATCAGGATACAAACAGGTGAAAATAGGAGAAAAACAAAGCATCTTATAGTACAGATTTGTGTAAAATGCAGAATAGAAAGCAGAGGTGTGATCTGTACCCTGTGAATGGCTCATGCTTTCATACTCCTTTCTGGCTCTGTAGGACCACAAACCAGCAGCCAAGTGCTCTGCACTGGCCTCGTTGTAAATATTAAGAGTTAATTCCCTCTGTAAAATGCAGCTGTAAACCATCTGCACTGCTGTTAATCACAGTGAAAATGCCCCGCCAAGAATCTCCACTTGCCCTATTCAAATTGCAACACACAAGCCACAAGTATTCAAGGGTTGCGAGCGCATATGGACACACACTCAAAGTTTAGATTCATTGCTTAATGTCTTTGGCAGGCAACAGCAGGCATCCCTCCAACACTGTGGGGTGTATTTTAAAGATATACATACAAAAGAAGTACAGAAGTCAGGAGTGGGATATTTATGATGTGTGATTTAATTAGCTGACTCTTAAAGGTAGTAGATAATACACTGGAGTGAAGTTTTTTAGAAAGAGAAAGAGCTAAGACCAAGAGAAAGACAAGGAGAAAGGCACAGTGGTAGTCCCTAGCATCAGCATGTTATCACAGCTGTATAGCTGGGGGTTCATAGGTCAATCCCATTCTGCTTTCAGCAACAGTCACCTTGCCATACTGACAGAGCTATCTAAAGCATCACTAACTACATCAGCCATCAACCAACACTGCAGCGCCTCTTAAAAGGCTAATGGAGCTGCTAGACCATTTAGGAATACAAACCAATAGATTTATTGAAGATTCAGCATGCAGTACTGCAAACCATCCAAATTTGACACACAGATTGATTTTAATTTAACTGTCTAGTTTAGAATATTGTTTACAGCTATTCTGTTGGTGCATGCCTAATTTTGCTTTCATAACATATCTTCCTTAGGTGATGTGGGGAATTAAAGACCATAATATACATTTGGTGTTTATTTTACAACACTTTGTCAAGCAGACATTTACATGCTCCGAGCTGGTATATTTTATGCTTAATGGCATAATACCTTCTTTGCATCTTTAAAGTACTTCAGACAATTTGCAATACACAAAAAATGTGATGATAATAATAATGTTGGTCTTAGTCTTCTGAAGTAATCAATCTGGGAAATTTAAAATGTAAATATGCAAATGCATTTTTTTAAATCTGGTGTGTGATAAACAGTTCTGGGAGTTGGCCTATGAAAAACTAAAACAACAAACCTGATTCAAATTTGGTAAATTTCCCCTTTGCAATTATTGTGTGTGTGTGTGTATGCATCTCTACACTGTACTGCACTATTAATTTTTTCCAAATCCAGTAACCACTGGCTACAGGAGAGGAGAGTCCATCCATTAAGCACAGATAACAAATCAGTAACACTGAAATTTGTAATGATTCATTGTGAAGTGCCCTCTGGAGTGCAGTTTTTACTAAATGAAAAAGAAACAGTTATGATTCGTTTATGTTTCCTTGCAAACACATACAGAGCAGTTACAGTAAAGAAATGAAATGTGGTACGAATTTACATTTCATATTTTGAAGAACTTATGACTTTCACAAGGCAAGGTGTTGTACTTCCTTCACAGCTACTTCATGAACATTTGTGACACTTCATTGAAAGAAAAATTTGCGGAGTCACTTTTTTGTACATGGAAACGGGACTTGAGTCATACCTCAGATTATGGAGGTTTTGGTCCTGGTCGTGGAAAACTGGACCGGCTCTTTATCCTCTTAAGAATATTTGCATGGAGTTTGTCCAACCAGCCTACATGTGTTTTGTCAAATTAGAGAAGGTGTTCAGCCACATTCCTTGGGGTTTCCTGTGGGGGGTGCAGGATCACATCTCTGCTTTCATAGATGATGCAGTTTTCTTAGTTTCAGTGAGTCATGACCTCATGTCATTGAGCCAGTGTGAAGGGAATGAGATGAGATTTACCACCTCAAAATCTGAGGCTGCATTCTCAGCCAGAAAGTGCTGGCATTTCCACGCTGGGTCAGGAACAAGTTTCTCCACCAAGTAGAGGAGTTTAAGCATTTCAAGGTCTTGTTCATGGGTGAGGAGAGAATGGAAGGAGAGATTGGCAAATGGATTGGTGCAATATCTGCAGTGATGCAGATGCAGTACCAGGCTCCTGTGATGAAGCACAGTGGTGGTCAATCTACATTCATACCCTCACCTATGGTCACAAGCTTTGGGTAATGACCAAAAGAATAAGATCTCAGACACAAGTGGCACAAATTGAGAGGGAGGGTGAAGAGATCGATCATTCAGTCATTCAGGAGGGGCTCAGAGTAGAGTTGCTACTGCTTCACACCAAAAGGAGCCAGTTGAAGAGCTTTGGGCATCTGATGAGGATGCCTCCTAGGTGAGGCCTTTCAGGCATGTCCTGCCAGAAAGATGCTTCAGATCAAACCCAGGACACATGGGAAAGATTGTATCTCTTGACTGGCTTGGAAACAGCTTTGTGTCCCTCCGGAAGGTGGGGAAGGTGGCCAGGGAGAGGGAGGTCTGGGTGTCTCATTTAAGAGTGCTCTCTCCGGCACCTGGACCCAGCTAAGTGTTAGAGGATGGATGGATGGATGGATGGATGGATGGAAGACACTAGCTGAGTTAGCATCTAGGGATAACTCCCAATATTTTGCAGGTTCTGCTGTAACCAGCAGCTATCCAGGCCAAGACTTCCTGTTCCATGCAGGTATCCTTATTTAGGAATTTCAAGGAGCTGATGACAGGCTAAATGGTTGTGAGATGATAGTGTTTTTTAGATGATGATTTAGCAAGTGTAGTCCATCATTTTCTCCCTCAACTGATAATTTACCTGCATGCAGCCAAATCCTGTTCAAACATGATTGGCCAGTTGAACTCAGAATTCAAGCAGATTACGAAGAGAAACCAGACAGCTTCCACTATCAGAAATTTTGTACTTTGCCCACAGATTCTGCACATATTTATTTTTCCAGCTTGTAGCCATCCACTAACAGTGAAGCCTAATTAAGTCATGTATAACAACAATAAGGCAGGCAGAAAAATATACTCATGAGTTGAAAATGCATTAGTTAGTGCAGTCAAAATTAGGCAACAATTTGAAAATGCTTTCTTATAATAAGAGTGTAAAAACCCTTTACTTTCCTGTACCATAAACATAAGCAATTAATTGAGTCTAGATGTCACATAAATACTCTCAGCAACTACATATAACATCCATTTTTTAAAAAGTGAATCAAGGGTTAATTGAGCACAAGTGTAAAGACATTAAAGTGAAGGAGGGGAGTATCAGTATGAATCAATAATTATAGTGAGCTGTATTGTATTAATCCTACCTCTATTTATATGTTTCTATCCATTTTCTTTATTGCTTATCCAGTTCAGGGTCACAGGATGATATTTCCATACTACCTAATACAGAAGGTACTTTGGGCTTCTCTCTTTTTCCCTGAGGGGTCACCACAGAAGATGAATACACAGATTTTACAACCAGATGACCTTCCTGACACAACCCTCCCATTTGTCTAGGCTTGTTACCCTCAAGGCTGGATTAGTGTCTCCTCCTGGTTTTGAAGTGGGGACCAATTGTATGGGAAGCAAATGTGCCCAATGGAATGCTATATTAATAATATATGACCAAAATATTGCACAAATCCACTAACCACATAAAGGAAATAATTTTTTTCTTAAAGTACAACAGTGTACATCTTTTTATCTGTAATATAGAGTATATTCCACTGTCACTGTTCTGAAGCATCTTTTTTGCAAGAATAGAAATCAGCACACGTAATGTCAAACACTCCATTCTGTACTGCATGGAATAATATAACTGCACCTATTCCATAATGGCTTCAGTGCCCAACTAGGGAATAGCTTTTTCCTTGGTTGAGATGTACATGCTGTCTTTTACAGTACAGGACACACTCTGTAAAGCTCCTTCAGCCCCACAGTCCAACATAAGGAGAAAACCCAGGAGTTGTCATGGCAGCTGAACCAAGGCAGGAATGCACATTACCATGTTGGAGAGAGAGAGGGAGACGGGGAGAGAGAGAAATGTCTTGATATCATTTTGCTGCAACCAGAGCTGCTTTGAGTTTTTATTGGCGTGACATTCAATCATATTAGGGAGCAAATTGAGACTTTCAAGTAAAATGAGAGCAGCTGAAAGAAATGTAACATAGGGAAGCTAGAATTTACCAAATATTGAACATGACGTTTGTTAATATTGTTATTCAATAACTTGCTGCTTATGATACTGCTTTATCTGATATTGCTTTTCTCTTAACATGCAGCAGTTTAAACACATTTAAAGAAGACTAACATGAACTACGTGGAGCAGAATGGAAAAGAGAGAGACGGACAGCGAGGTAGAGACATGTATGAATACACTGAGAAGTCTGTTATGCTGAGGTCTTGTGCAGGGGAGGGCCCGGGCTGTGAATGCAGAGGAATGACAGGCAGGGATTAGAGGGGAGGTGGTGCCATTGAAAAGAAAGCTGAGCCAGGGAGCCGAGCTGACACTTGAACACAGCCAGCTGACAAGACCAGCCAGCCCCGCTGCAGTCCTGCAGAGGCAGCTACTCCCCCCGCAACCTCTCCCTCTAGGGAGTGGGTTGGGGGGGTTGGGGGGGGATCTGCACTGGTTCATTAGATGTGACTTTAGAGACAGATAACACAATGAAACAAAATTTATGGCCTATGTACAGTTAAAGGTTACCATTAAAAATCCAAATTTGAAAAAAAGTATATTTTGGTACATTACTTTGGAATCTCAGTGGGAACATTTTTTTCATTTTAACACCGCTGACTGATAAAGATCAGAGAGTGTGCTGGAACTGCCTCTGATTGGTCAGTGGAAACCAAAATGCTGCTTATTCATACAGAAATTACACAGAAATCCTTACAAGAGGAAACTCAACTATGATCATATCATGAACTGCAATGCAGCATGCACAGGTATTTAATTTAAAGAGGTAATGACTGAGAATGAAATTGATGTGAAGTAAAAGAAATGCACAATTGCAGCTTCTGTGACTGCTGAAGATAAAATCACAGAGACAACATCTTAATGTGGTTAATGTGTTTCCTGCTGAAACAGGATGCTGGGGTGCCGCTTGCATGAAAGTCAGCTATGATGTTTTGTTTTTGTTCTCCAACGCAGTTAACAAGAACTTTTTCTTTTTCATTTGATTAATTTGTCAAAAGAGTCATAAAGTGTAAACTGTCTTGACATAAATGTCACAGATCAGCATGTACAATAAAGCTTTGCGTATAGAGCATAAGTGTCTCAAAACTATAGCAGCATCGATGAAAGTACTGGAATAACCTTGTGTGAGGAGGCAGCCCACTCAGCAAAGAGGATGTCGACAAAAAAAACACAGCCTTTAGTGCCTGAGGCAAGCACATCTCCATATCATTACTTTTTGCTCCGCTACATGAACATCACACTATTTCCTGAACTGGCACTGATATTGGAATTTAGATCATGCACTGCAAAATCGTTCAGTATAAATGTACCTCCTATGGAGCTCTATGGATAATTATAACATCATAAAATATTGATTTATGCTTACAAACCCAATTTAGCATTTTCAGGTTAATGGTGCATCAGTATGATTGTTGCATTGCATATTAGAGATACCACAAAATAAAGAAGCTATAGTGTTTCAGCACCTAGATTGGTTGAATTTCTGCACTTTGTATTGCATTATATTGTTCTCTCCTCTCAATGCCAGTCCACCTCTTTTCAAACGGAAGCTGCAGTAGGCAGCCCGATATGTTGGTAAATGGCAGGTAAGCAAGTTGTTTCAGATCTGCAAGGTCAAGGTCTGGTTGTGCTGATGCCTGTCACACTCAAAGACTTAGCAGCTGGAAGATGCTCCGGTCTCTCCATTACTTCTCAGGGTTCACACAGACATAATTGCTTAACTATCTGAACTTGAGGTACCGCAGCTGATAATGCCGGCAGTATTTTAATCAGATATGCTATTCTGTGTGTGTGACTCCCCACAAGGCTCTGCTTTCTGGGAGTTCCTTTGATTAATAAACCTGACAACTCAGCCCATTATTATGAATTACAACAGGACAACTGTATGTGTCATATTATCTCCAGAGGCAGAAAGGACAAAGTCATGGGCTCCTTACTCAGGGGGCTGATTAGGAAACACAAACATCTCTCGCCTCCTGTTGTGCTGCACTGGGAATTGGTTTGACACTTTGATCCAAGAGCTCTATAAAGCACATAATAAAATAACCGCACAAACAAAGTCATATGCACATGCTGCTGTAGATGTCTTTGTAATGGGCTGAGGCTTCGGAGAAACCAAAGTTGTGGCAGTCACATTTGTGGCATTTTCTACAAGCATCATGAGTACAAATTTTACTGAATATGTATATTTCTGTATATCTAAGTATAGGGCAGTATGCCTACATGATCTAATCATGCATGGTAGCAAATGCAGCAATGCATACCTTTTTGTGCATTTACAAATGCATGCATGTTTGCATCCATCTGAAGTGCACACACACCCACACAGCACTCTAATCGCAGCTGCACACAGCATTAAACAAGTGCAACATACAGGAAGAAAAGAGCACCTCCAATGATCCATCAATTCCCATTGGTTTGGTGAGGGGGGATTTATTGACTGGCAGAGTAAATTCAAGGCTTATTCACTGTCAACATAACCCAAGAGGCAGTCTGCTGGAAAATCTAGTGCTGTGGTGCCAGGTCGCTCCACATAATTCCCCTGTAGGGCTGCTGTCTGTGATGAGCCATGCTCAGTGTGGTTGTGTGGCTGCTGAAAGGCCTGTCATTACAGCTGCACCCTGTGGCAGGGCAGCCAGAGCCAACCCAAATAAGATTCCCTCTGACAACTAAGTGCTCCACCTAAACCCACTTATCAGGTTTCAGGATTTGGTTAATAGGTTATATTTAAGTAGGAATTAAACTAGCAATCAAACTCTATGCCAGCACAGTATCTTCTCAAATCAACCAATAACACTGCTGTTCTTTGAAATTAAGTCGGTCATTTAACAGAACAGTTTTACTGTGTCTTTTATTGGTGACTGTTTTTATAGTGCTTCCAAATGGTAGCTTAAAGTGCAGCCCTTTGTATGGATTCTGCACAGTAAATGGAAAGGCAGTTATTAGTATTAGCAGCATTAGTCATAGCGCTGACATTGTTATAGTGCTCTTATTCTTATTATTATCATGATCATCGTCTGCAAAAATCCAGTGTGATGTCAGCAGAATCTGGGGCTTCTCAGTTATTTTTGGAACGCAGATTTTTCACATCTATATCACACAAATTCATCCAGCAACATGCTGTACAGTATGGCCATATAAGCTTTCTTTTTGATGACTGTCAAAAACCTATTTTGTTTTCTGTATGACATCCAGAATGCTCACTGGGATTTTGCTTTCCTAGGCAAATTTACAGATTAGCAGATTTAGAGTTATGCTGAGGTCTTGCTTGTTTTTATTTTTTTATTATACATGTAATAATTTTAAAAAGATACAGTCATGATAATACTTTTCTGTTTGACTTTATCTGTCATGGCCTGTGGGGTTTTTAGGTTTTTGTTATAGGGCTTGGTTATTTCAAGGATGTTCAGCTTATTTGTTTTCTACTATTTTAGTTTATGGTTATTTGTAAGTGTCTGAGACTTGATTCCTGTTTATTTTAGTTTATGGTTATTTGTAAGTGTCTGAGACTTGATTCCTGTTTATTTATTTCTGTATGATGTGTTTGGGTTCTAGGTTAACATTCATGGAGTCTATTGCTTGAGGTTGGTTTCTTGGGATCTTTATAATGTTATTATTCTTGCCTCCTCGGTGTGTTCCTGTATCTTTTCTGTGTGCATCTTTTTTCTCCCTGTGTAGTTTGTTTTTGTCTATTTTCCTTTTTACTTTGTTAGTTTTCTGCCTTGTGTGTTTCATGTTTAGTTTCACCTCCTGCTTGTGACTGACTGAGTTAATTGCAGTCGTGTCTCATTACCCTCCTGTTTCCACTTCCCTGATTGCCCTCATCTATATAAATAGTCCTGTTATTCTTTTATTCATTGTTCTGCTGTCCCTCTAACTGTGTGTGTTCGTGGTTCTATGCTTTGTGTATTCCTTTTCCTGTGTGCTTCCTTGTATTTTTGGATTTTGTGTATTTGTTTATGACATAATGAGCCTTATTAAACATGGCTCACATTTTCTGAACTCAGTCCGTCTTCCAAGTCTGCATTTAGGTCCTCCTATCTTCATGTCCCACAGTCGATCAGTCTCTCACATCACTGTGGAGGAATTTTTGGCCCACTCTTTTTTTCAGTGTTGCTTTAACTCATTGAGGTGTGCAGGAATTCGTTTACGCACAGCTGTCTCAAGGTTCTGCCATAGCATTTCAATCAGGTTGAGGTCTGGACTTTGACTGGGCCATTGCAACACCCTGATTCTTTTCTTTTTCAGCCATTGTCCTGTCGCACAACCCAGTTTTAGCCAAGCTTTAGCTGTTGGTTAGATGGCCTGCTTTGGTATACACAGGGATTCATGTTTGACTCAGTGACTGCAAGGTACCCAGATCCTGTGACCCTCCACCACCATGCTTGACAATATGTAAGAGGTGTTTGTACTGGAACAAAGGACATTGTTCCTGAAATCTTGTGGTTTGTTCAGATACAACTTTCCACACCTAAACCATGTTGCCATGTTTTTTTAGAGAGGCTTCTTCTTTGCAACCCTACCAAACAACCCACACTTATTCAGTGTTTTTCTAACTCTACTGTCATGAACTTTTAACATTTAACATGTCTGACCTTGTGGTGCATTCATTGGAGTGTCCTCTCCTGGGAGGATTGTGAGATTGTGTTAACACACACCTGAATGCTCCAAACCAGCAAACTGCCAAAACTTCTGCGTACCTACTCAGTAAGGGTTTAATTACTTTTTCACAGGACTATACCAATAGCATATAATGTGGATATTGCTATAGGTCTACAATTACTAGTAGTGGAGTGGAAAATAAAACATTAGAAAATAGCAATGGCTCATGTTTTTTGTCTGTCAGAGACTCAAAAACAAGAACATATGCGGTCTACCATCGTAAATAACTGAGAAAACTCAACAGCATTATTTCATTAGGTTTACATTTTTCTGACATTCCTATGTTCTCTTTTCGTTTGTTTCTAAATGTTCTATCATTGTGTCTTACTTCACCTGGTCACCAGGTAACTGTGATTATTTTAGGATGAAAACATGCCTGCTTAATAACTGGAACTTTTACCTGATTTGTCAGAGAATTGTGCACTCAAAGATGGTGCGTTTGCATTCAACTTTATACAACCCATTTCACAGGCTTTTGCCCACTGTTCATCTCACTTAGTTGTCTTTATGTACATGTCATTATTAACTAAATTTTCATCATAAAGTAGCTGAAAATGCTGATGGATGATGGCATTACTAATATATATACACAGGATGTGTGGGTGGTTTGTATGCCCCTTGACTGTTCTAAAACAGCTGACTAAGACCACTGAGGACATTTGAATCATATGAATAAACTCCCTTCTTTCTTCTCTCTCTAGTCTTTTTCTATCTGTTACACACTCTTTCTCTCTTTGAAATCAATCAGAGAGGGTCCCCCACCCCCCACCCTACTCGCTGATAGATCTATTATTAATGAGAGCCCTTAGCACCAAACTAAATTTAGTGCATAAACTCCACTTGGAAAGCTACAGAGGAGGATCAATAAAATCACAGGGGCCACAGCAAGAGTCTCATTTAGCTCTGAAAATGCAGGATGTGGAAAGGCTGACCCTGAGTGCAAATGTGCCCCCTGACTAAAAGAGAGCTTGAGAGAGCGAGCAGAAAAGAGAGCAAGAGGTTCTGACAAAACAAGGAAAATGTGAGTGTTGAATTGTTAGAAATAATCTTTATATGAGATAGGGGAGCACTCTTGGGGTGTTGTTTGGTGTAATTGGGTTTATAGAAGGTCTGGATTACTGCCTATTCAGCATGCCACTTATGCTACCGTACATGAATGCCATCTGAATTTTCAGTCTCCACGACACTAATAGAACTTGTCTCCTGTGAGGGTGGTCAAGGCTATGATTAGTACCTTGAGCAGCAGAGTTCAATATTTAATCATAGATCTATCACTTCAGAATCAATTACCCATGCACGATTTTGTCCATAAGATGCCAGCTGACTAAACATGTATACACAGTGCTAAAGCAATACTCTGTAAAAGCAAACATATGGGATTGAATAAATAACTATAGCTTGCTTCATTAGAAGCACAGTGACCCAAAGCTAGTAACAGTTGCTCTAAATGAAATGCATGCAGATGCACTGTTACAAAAACTTTGCATGCATATTTTTGTAGGAGTTTTCAGTAAGTCCTGTAGTGTCTTACTTTGCAATCTACACTGAAAGAAGTGAAAGTATTGCTAACACAAGAGGACCTGCAGTGAATGTGTGATAATTGGACAGCTCCCAGATCTTTAAGTCAGTGACTATGAAGTAGAGTGTCGCTGATAAAGATGTATGGAGATAAGATACACATGCTTACTCAGCATGTTTAAAATACCTTGGTGCATAAAGAATTAGTAATTGCAAAAATGTTTTTTAAAGTTAGGCTTACCTGTAATCTCATGAAGTTTATGTAGTCTTATGTATTCTGTTTTGAACCAGGGGTGATTCTAGAATCAGACATTTGGTGGTGGTGGTGGTGGGGGGGGGGGCTCAGTCCCTAGTCAGACTGCCATGCATGTATTGCCTGGTGATTAATACATTAATGCATGGAATAAAACTTGTTTAATCAATGACTCTGAGAAAAATGAATAAAGGAATATGCTGCTTGCAAATGTATACAACACTTTCCACCTGTTCAATTAGGCACACAATACAATGTTATTCTTAAAAGCAACTCAGTCACATGGTTTATTGTACTATATGAGAATAAACCAGGATGAATAATCACTGATTTCAATATAATCCACCTGTTTTAGGGTGAATCATTTTAGAGTGGACCATTTAGTGAGTTAATGAAACCTGAAGTAAAAACTCAATCGTGATGACCAGAATTTTATAAAGTAAGTTAAAGTTCAATTTGTGGCAAAGCAGATATGAGGAGAAATGTGTGCAATGCAGTTTTAAGTTTCTTAACGGCATAGGGGCAATCCATCAAATCATTAAACAATTAAAGTAGCATCATTCAGTACAGACGTTAGCAAATTAGGGTTTCTCTCCATACACCAGGACAAGAATCAAACTGGTAAGACATTTGCTTTTACATAAAGTTTGGAGTTTGTACAAATCCTCCATTTATTGTGCAGACTTAACACAGGCCATCATATAGGCTACCCCTGAGTGTAGATTAGACTTGTAGTCTGTGGCTTCAAGGCAGCCAGCCTGTTCACGCCATGTTTAGAATGATATGAGGCCTGCAAAATGCTGATGTGAACAGTGAAGTCCATGCAACTGAATAGAGCTTAAAAATGATTTGCCAATTTATACTATATTGTATAATAACAATAGAAGGGGATGTCAGAAAATAATATTGTGCATAATTATTCTAACTGCTGTTGCTATTATTATTTTTAGGGGTGATTCAATGAAATGTAGGTGTAATTGAGCGCTCCTAAAAAGGGCCTAAATCAATGTTTTTAACATTAAGATGATTTATAAAAGAAAAATTTACACTAATGGGGAAAAAACCAAGAGCAATTAGAAATAGTTCAGTAAACTAATTACAAAACATATTGTAATCCTCACAATGTGTTCTCAAATGTCATTTTTAATTCTTTTTGTAAAACTGTTGACTCGTATTGAATAAACAATAATGTTTATTATCTTCTCAGGAAGATGGCTCTGCAAAAATTAGTCTGGAGGCAAATTAAAAAAATCTTGGCTGTTCCAAAGCCATTGTGCAAAACAGCAAAAACTCAAATAATGCCCAAGCTTAACCTCAGCTCAGGCCTGGTCTTATGAGAGAATAAGGATTTAAAAGCTCAGTTGATGGAATCCAGAACCTGGTCATGTAAAGCTTTGTATGTAGTTAGGGAAGTGAATAAAAAAAAAATATGGAGTAGAGGAGCAAAACTCAGGGCGTAAGAGAA
Source organism: Etroplus canarensis (assembly GCA_015106775.1). Classification (NCBI taxonomy): domain Eukaryota; kingdom Metazoa; phylum Chordata; class Actinopteri; order Cichliformes; family Cichlidae; genus Etroplus; species Etroplus canarensis. Next base: position 20,783 of record VUQH01003517.1, read on the forward strand.
AATGTGTCTGTACAGTTTGAAGAGCTAGAGCACTTGCATGTGATAAGGTCCTGTATTAAATTAGACACAGGTGGTATGGCACCCATGTTACTGCTGGAGGATAACATTGCTGAGATTAAGAACACAGCTGCATTTCGTGATAAAACGAGACTATAGAGTATTATGTTTGTCAAACCTAAAAAAAAGTTCTTAAAGTGTCTCAGGGAACCAAGCGATGCTTACCTTTGATGCTTAACAGTTTGCACAGGCTACACAAATTTATCATGTAACAACTAAAGGCAAGGACTGTGTCCTTAATTCCACATCAAATTTATGAATTTCAGAAAATACAAACTCCCAGCCAAAGGAAACATGGAGGTTGTGCCAATGCCTGAAGTTGTTTTACCTGTTTTGTGGCACTCAGCTAAAGTTTCCTCTTGGTTCTATTGTCAAGGCTTGAGATTCACATCAGAATAGTCACAAATCTTTGGGGAAAACCATGGCCTGTCAAACTGGCAAATGATCAGGGTCTTTAATACGATTATGAAAACCTGACATCATGTAGTTCATCCTCAGCTTTGAGCAATTCAGAGCATGTCATAACAAGCTTGTCCAAATGGGAAAGGAAGTAGGATGAATGACATGTTGCCACTTCCTCACATTCAGACAAACTAACATAAAGTGACTGGGAACCAGCCTTGCCTGCTGCCCACAGGGTTGGCAGTAATTACAATAGCAAATGTATCATTCACCTCTAACTGGGGCCTAAATGTGGAACACAGCAAGCACTGAAAGCCAGTCTTGGGAGAGGAAAGCCCTGGAAGAAATTGTGAGACAGAGACAAGGGACAGCTGAGGGTGGTATATAAATGGGGGTGAAGTTTGAAGGTGGATGAAGGAGAGGACTGAGTAAGGGGAATGACTGTGCACTGGAGGGAGGAGAGAGGACCAAAGGAAACTATTCATTTACCCAGCAGTGTATAAAACAGACACAACACGCTGACTGATAGTGACTGAAATATCAAAGCCAGTAGTCTGCTGGGTAGGCTGGGAAGTGGCTGCCGCTGCTGTTTGATCCATCACACAGCCGCTTGTGTTTTTACTAAAAGCTTTGGAGAAGCCTCTGGGTGCCAGGGAGAAGTGAAGCGAGGTGGAGAATACATCCAATCTCTCTCTGCCTCTGCCTCTCCCTCCCTTTCGCTCTCTCTCTGTCAGTTTGCCTCTTCCTTTCCCTCCTCCTCTGCCTCTCATCTCATACAAATTGTGAGAACTCCTTTAGGCACAGTGGGATGAGAAAGTATGTATTTGCTGGGACAGCATGCGCGAAAGCGTTTGCTCTGTCTATGAACGAGTGTATACCTGTTTTCGCTTACGCTCTGGTAAAAGTTAGATCCTTGTCTTGCTTTCTGTTTTCACTGACACGCAGGAGCTTCTTTTGAGGGCGAGAGAAAGCTGAAGAAAGTGAAGAAAAACGATTTCTCAGTCTTCTCCACAGCTGATCTCTTGCGCTTGGAGGTGAAGTGAGTCTCAGAAGAGAGATCAGTGAGCAGAGCCTGCAGCGGAACAGCCCAGAACTGTCAGCCTGGTTGCCACCTGGAAACCCACCAAATGGAAGCATCACCAGGAACAGCCCTGTCCTCAATCTGTTGGACTCTACTTGTTGACTTACTTCGAGGACTGCTTTGCTTGACAGACTCATCTCAAACAGCTCAAACATCTTTCTATGAAACACACGAAAAGCTAAGCCATTATTGATTTTTCTTTTTCAGTCAAATTTAATCACAAAAACAATTCACATAAAAGAAAATAGGCTTTTATTTAAGCCTTGAGGAAACTGAAATATAGGTTCAGAAACAGGAAATCCTTATATAAATTCCTGAAGATGCTTTAAATCAGTCGTATTTGATTAAATGCATTGACTCCCTGCAACACTGTGGGTACTCTGCTTGATATCGAGACCAAAAATGTCAAAAAGCTTACATTTAGTGTCTTAGTCCATAAGTAAACACTGAACATGAGCCCACGCACGTAAACACACACTATCACCATAATCACTTGCAAGGGTTTTAGACATATGAGCACTCCCTGGGGAGTGCTTGCTAAAGGAATCTCATCGGGCAGCAGCAGCAGCAGCAGCTCAGTGTAACTAGATTTCTCTGTCGTTCTCTTCCTCCCTTCATCATTTCCTCCCACTGGAGATCTCAAAAAGATTAACTACAGATCAACTGGAAGGCAGCACTGCAGAGACAGCAACTCACCAAACAGCAACAGTTCACACAAGAGATGTATTATATGTATGTGCATATACATTGTTTTTTTTTTAGTTTTCCACTGTTAGAGGAACATATACATAATGTCAGATGGATTTATGGAGCAGCAGTCCAGGAACCTGTCAGCTATCATTTACTGACTTTGTATCTGAAGACCATGTTGCCTGCAGATATGTGGCCGAAGACTTTCTGTTTCATGCGCCAGTGATTGTTTATGAATGTTGATAAATTTTTAAAACCTAATTTAAACCAATGTTGTTGTGAGATGATAGCTGATGTACATTTTGGCAAATGCACCCCCTCTCTTGCTCTTCACCGGGAGTGTTTACCTGTATGCAAGCTACACAAACATGATTGTTCAGTACTACTTAGACTACAAATAAAGTGCAAAATGTAAACTAGACAGCTTCTGGAAAAGAAAATCTTGTCCCTTGCACAAATATCTGCATACTGATTTAACCAATGCAGGTACACTATGTGGACAGAAGTTGGGGCGACTGTGTGGCTCAGGAGGTAGAGCGGGTGGTCTTTCAACACGGAGGTTGGCGCTTCGATCCTTGACTTCTCCAGTCTACTGTACATGCCGAAGTGTCCTTGGGCAAGACACTGAACTCCAAATTGCTCCCGATGCATCCATCGGAGTGTAAATGTGTGCGTGATAGTTAAAATGCGCTTAAGGCAGAATAAAGCGCTGTATGAATGTGTGTGAATGGGTGAATGAAGCTTGTAGTAAACACCGCTTTAAGGGCTCAGTTAGAGTAGAAAAGCACTATAAGTACCAGTCCATTTACCATTATTGGGTCACACCCCTTAATCATTGAATTTAGGCATTTAATTCTGTCCCATTGCCATATGTGTATAAAAATCAAGCACCTACCCATGCAGCCTGCCTTTATAAACATATGTGAAAGAATGAGTCATTTTGAAAAGCTCACTGAATTTGAGTGTGGTACTGTAAAGTGATGCCAACAAATCAGATGGTGAAATTTCTGCCCTTCTAGATAGTTCATGATCAGCTGTAAGTGGAATTGTTGGAAAGTGGAAGTGTTTAAGAATCACAGTGACTCAGCCACAAAGTGGCGGACCACATAAAGTTACAGAGCAGGGTTGCTGAGTGCTGAGTTGTATAGTGCATAAAAGTCACTAGTGCTCTGCTGACTCAATAACTGCAAACTCTCCTCTGGCATGATTCATGGCATGGGTTTCCATAGTTGAGCAGCTGCATACAAGCATGAAGCCATAATGGCAAGTACAGTACAGGATGGAGTGGTGTAAGGTACACAGCCACCGGACTGTGAAGAAGAGGAAACATGTTCTGTGGCATGAAAATTCTTCTCTGTCTGGCAGTCTGATGGACAAGTCTGGGTTTCGTGATATCCAGGAGAGCATTGAAAATGCTAAAATGTTGTTTCAGTTCATTAAGAAATTTTAAATAAGTCTATGCTCCTAATAGTTTGGGAGAGGCTTTTTTCTGTTTCAACATGACTGTGACCAGTGCACAAAACAAGATCCATAAAGGAATAATTGGATGAGTTTGGCATGGAAGAACTTGACTGGCCTTCACAGAGCCCTGACCTCAACCCATTGGAATACCTTTGGGATCAGTTACAATGGAAATTTTGAGCTCCTCTCATCTGACTTGAGTGTCCGATCTCACAATTGTCTTCTGGATGATTAGGCAAAAATTCCCATAGACACACTCCAAAACCTTGTAGAAAACCTTCCCATAAGAGAGGAAACTGATATGAATGCAAATGGGGGACCAACTCCATATTAAGGCCTATGGGCCTCAACCATCCAAAGCAATGGACAGAGCACAAGAGAGGTGAAGAAGAGAGTGCAGGCAGGGTGGAGTGGGTGGAGACGAGTGTCAGGTGTGCTTTGAGAAGGAAGGATAGCAGCAAGAGTGAAAGGGAAAGTTTACAAGACGGTAGTGAGACCTGCTATGATGTATGGTTTGGAGACGGTGGCACTGACAAAAAGACAGGAGGTGGAGCTGGAGGTGGCAGAATTAAAGATGTTGAGATTTTCACTGGGAGTGACCAGGA